>CM025670.2:7560461-7609090 GCA_014621495.2 Entosphenus tridentatus | reverse complement strand
TGTGTTGCGATCGAAACGTCGTGATATTGTTATTATTTTGATTATTTTTTCTATCTATGTGGCTTTACTGAAAGACCCAAAGAATATGTTTCCATAAACTTCGCTCATCGATTCCTTCCACCACTCGTGTGGAGGACTCGTGCTCCAAAACGGACTGTTTCGTCTCTCATCGCACACTGTGTTCAACCGCCACACTGCAGGTCACAACAACACGCTCACTCACCCATTCACTCGGCCAACCAATCACCCACTCGTTCATCACACTGTAGACCACAACAACACACTCACTCACTCAACTAATCACTCACCACACTGTAGGTCACAACAACACATCCACGCACTGAACCAGTCACTCATTCACCCACCACACTGCCGGTCACAACAACACGCTCACTCACTCGCCCACTCACTCGGCCAAACAATCACTCACCCACTCGTTCATCACACTGTAGACCACAACAACACACTCACTCACTGAAACAATCACTCACCACTCTGGAGATGACATCAGCACACTCACTCATGCGCTCACTCAACTAATCACTCACTCACGACACTGTAGGTCACAACAACACACCCACTCACTGAACCAGTCACTCATTCACCCACCACACTGCCGGTCATAACAACAACATGCTCACTCACTCACCCACTCACTTGGCCAACCAATCACTAACCCACTCGTTCATCGCACTATAGACCACAACAACACACTCACTCAATGAACCAATTTCTCACTCACTGACCACACTGCAGGTCAGAACAACAAATTCACTCACCTACTCATTCATTCAAGCAGTCAACCAATCACTTACTCGCCACACTGCCGGTCAGAACAACACATTCGCCCACCCACTTGCTCTGCAAGAGACAGCTCAATGGATACTGCATCTGATCATGGGACGTCGATAGCACAATCAGGATACACCCAGAGGGGGTCAGGTTGTGGGTGGGATATAATAACAAGTAAACTGGCATATACCATCCAGTACATGTTTGGGCATGTGTGTTAGTTGCATACAAATGTTTGATACGGGTGTCCTGCGGGTCAGCTCAATCTAAAACGATTGCCTTGTTTGGCGAGTTATCAGCAGCTCAATATAAACCCACGCCAGGCCGGGAATGGGAGTAATTGTGAAGTTGGCTGATGGGGGTGCCCTACTATGTTGTGCGTGTCCGTGCGGCAGCAGGAGGCAGCGGAGGAGCGGCCGCAGGTGAGCCTGGCAAGCTACCGCGCATACATGCGTGAGCTCGACATCCACGTGTTCAGCATCCTGCAGATGGGGCTGCTCACCAAGTCCCTGCTGGACTCGCACATGGACACCAAGGTGCAGCACGCATCCACCCACGCACGCACCCACCCACACATGCACCCACCCACGCATGCATCCACCCACGCATGCATGCATCAACACACCCACCCACGCATCTACCCACGCATCTACCCACGCATCTACCCACGCATCTACCCACGCATCCACCCACGCATCCACGCACGCACCCACCCACGAACCCACACACGATAGACTGTGGTGGTAGTGGGGCGGCAGGCAGATTGTTCCCACCGTTACGATTTCCCCAACAACACGTGACCTCCCGAGTTCAATCGGTGCCGCTACCTTTTGAGTCGCGAGCATAGGCAAGCGACGCACCGCTATATTGCTGCGGAAAAATGTTCTTGACCTCCGTGATCGAACAGTTCTTGAGCTGTTTTGCCGCCCCGAACCGGTGATCTGAATTCCATGTTGCTATGGCAGTAACTCGACTGTCTGTATGATAACCAAGGTTAACTTGTTACCGAGCGGTGTAACCTCACCAGATGATGGTCGTTTTATGTGACCTTAGAGAGGAGACGAGACCTCAGAGGAGACGATAATGGTGATAGGGCTAAGTCAACCCTGGCCAGGATTTAAACTCGTGATCTCATAGCTGGGAGCCCTTACCACCTCCACCAATCGAGCTTTATCCCAGTATTTTAGATGTGTATCAATTCAGTGAAAGCGTAGTTTAAAAATGGCTCGCAGTGCAATGCCCCATCCACAAAGACGAAGGAGACATCGCCGCGACACACTCTGCTGCTCCTGACGTGGTTATCTGGCTTGACTACCTGAATGCATCAGCCCGTATGAAAGAAGAAGCACAGCACAGCGCCTGTTGTACAGACGAAACATGATGGGAGTCTACGAAGTGGCTGCGTTATTGATTTGATGAGTATTGTCTGGGCTGTTTTGCAGGTCACGGAAGTGGTGCAGCTGGGACCAGCTGAGCTCATGTTTCTGTTGGACGATCTCGCCCAAAAGCTTGATCATGTCCTTACCACGTCGAAGCGGACCATGTTCCTGAAGGTGGTGAGTGAAGAGTTTTAATGCTCACCCATGACGGTTTCAAAGTATTGATGCATGTGCAAATATGATGATGGTCCTGCGGTGATGATAATGAAAATAATAATGATAATAAGAGTGCTTACGACGATCTTCCGGAAACGATTTGCGCTGTGGAGAATTTAATATTTAGCATTGATTTAACATCGATTCATATTTGCTATTGTTGTTCTGTCCCTCGCGCGGTGGTGTGTTTGTTTTTGTTTTGATTGTTCTTGACTCGCAGTGGCCTTTGGCTGCCCATCGAACAAAGAAGGTCACTGCATTGTGCACTTTCAGATGGGCTTCTGCGGCCGTCTGGAACGCTCTTTCTTCCAATATTAGGAAGCCACTGAAGCTATGCACTGAAAAATCATCGAAATTAAAAACGAATTTCCTTAGAACTGTTTTTAGTGTTTAGTTTGTTGTCCTTCCCCCACACCTCCGATTATCGCGATTGGCTACGTACAGTGCGAAAGACGTTCAACATACATACACAATATACATACGTACACAAAGACAAAGATTCTGGGCGTAGCCTTAACACACTGTTGGGCAAGTGCTGTTAACGAGAATCTATGAAGGCTGGCATGGCACACGAGGGGGTGGATTGGCCAGCACCATGCCTGGCCGCCTTTGTTTCCCCAGAGGCGAGGTTTACTCACCGCACCTCGTACTAATTTAAGGCTGAGTCGACCTAGGGGAGGCCCAAGACCGGTTCAGATATTTGTCACCGATGTTGGTCGTGAGCAGGAATTGAACTCGGGTCGCCGGGTTTGTATTGCTGCGCGGCTACACTACCGCTCCCCACGTACATACACAACATACATACACAACATACATACACAACAAACATACACAACATACATCCACTTCATCGCCGTACTGTCGTTTGTTTTTTACTGCTCGTGCTGTTTTTCGGTGTCGCATGTGATGCTCTGTGTCCTGGCTTCTTGGGTTGCCGGGTTGGTTTTAACAAAAAAAAATAAACTAGCCACACGATCAGAGTTCTTCATTTGCAAGGCCCACTGGCCACTGGCAGCCCTCTGGTGGTCTTTTAGTGTCGCCCCCCCGACAATGGACAAGTGTGAAAATACCCCCCCCCCCCATCGTGCTGTCAAACCTCAATGGTTTAAAATGTGTGGCGGCCCTCACACTGATGATGTCTTATTGGCGAAAGTGCTGCCCACCCGCCTCACCTCCGAATGAAGAATGAAGAAACACTGAGCTTGATTATTCGCCTGCTGTTGCTGTGCAGGGGAAGGCGGACCAGGACGTGGGTTTCGCGAACCTGATGCAGCACTCGCCGCGACAGATTGCCAGACACGCCGTGCACCTCCTGGCTTCTCTCTGCGACCACCTGGAAGGCACTCACAATTACTTCCAGGTCAGAGGGCAATATGTGTAGAATACAAATGTTTCACCTGGAAAATCCCTTGGAGAGATGGAGAATAGCAGTCTTGTTTTGCTGCCGTTTGCAGGATGTCAGCCGACACACTGCAAGCTCGTGACGACATGTGTACGCAAATCTTTAAATGCGTAACGTTTATAGCAGAGAGCACTTGCTACTGACTGCGCAGGAAAGCAGCTTGTAATTCGTCCTTAGCGGTACAAGATGCGCGCGAGCAGACGCGCCGCACCGATCGATTTATCGTGAGCGGCCCCGCCTTCCAGCACATGGCAAACGTGGTGGATGTACTTACACGGCTTGTTCCAGGGAATTAAGGGCCGGCCTTTTCACCTTGATCACATCTTGAGCCGTGAGACCCACGCCGCTGACAGAGTGCGGAGCGTTGGCCAGCTCGTCGCGTCACAACGAGGCTCACGCGGTCAATAATGTTCTGCACCTCCAAAGTGTAGGAAGTGCGTGCGTGTGTGAGTGAGTTATCTCAATTGGTCAACCCGTGGCACCTGGATCTGTTTCGTGACCTGTCAGCGATCCTTCGACACTTCACTTGACCTCGAATGCACATGGCCTGGCTCAAGCTCCATGGTGACGTCACCGCCGCTTAGTGGCGAATGGCACCAGCGGTTGTTTAGTGAGTGAGATGCTGCATTGGGAGCGGTTGCGCAGTGGTTAGCGTACAACTAACCCGGCGACCTGGGGAAAATGTAAAGTTGAAATTAAATATTCCGAGAAAAAAAGCAAGGTCCAGTTGGTGCACCCAACAGCAGTTGGCCAGAAATGTTTCCGATGCAGAAATCCAATCAGCGGTGCGTGAAGCACCATGTATTGCGATCCATCATTGATCACTGATTAAGCAGGTAATTACATTTCTATGAATAATTAAGATTTAGAAAAAAAAATATTAATAGAAGCAAAAAAAACAATTACTCAGAAGGCACATTTCACACTGTCGGGAAATGCTGGGGCGCTTTGGCGAAGTTGGTTACTCAATTAAGAGCTGGCGAACGGCTCTTGAGTGCAGCGAACGGCAATCACTCGCGCCGTGCTGTCAGTGTGATTAGTAACATTGTCCCATGTCCAATTTGGCTACAAACACACCGTTGCGCTGAGAATTTTAAACAGAACGCCACCCCCTGCCTTAAAATTTCACAAGCGCCCAATTAAAAGGCCGTCTCGTTCAGACGCTCTCGATATTCCGCGCGCACGCGGTGATCGATCGGAAATAATTAAAATCCATAAACTGGGACCTATGCCCGCGTGGGCTCAGGGATCGGACCACTAAGCCGGCGCCGCGCTGATCTCGGGGTTTGAATCTGTGCCAGCCACGCGGGATTAAATTGGTTAATCACACGTAATGAGTTGACGTTTAGCAGCCCATTCACTAATGACTGCGCAAAAAAATAAGCCACTGCACTGAACGTTAACGTCTTAATCTTAATTTGACAAAATCAAAGCTCGGAGAATTAACAATGTTGGTTTCGTTGTCAGGTGATGGACATATATAGAAGCATTGGAAACTAAATTAAACTAAACAATTTTTTATTTGACCAGGTAACAACCACTGAGCTATTTATCTCTTTTTCAGAAGCTCCGAGACTACAAACGATCGCCCAATGAAGTGGCTTGTCACGTTGAAATGTATCGCAGCCAAATACTCCAAACGCATCTACGCGTCTACGGGGAGAGAGAACAAATTCCAAACATAGAACAGGCGTCAGGGGCGGGATGGAATCCACGACCTCCTGCATACCAGGCGAGGTGGTTAACATCTTGCCACCGTGGCACCGCTGCGGTGCTAACCATTGCCTGAAGCAGGTGCCCATTATATATGTTGCCCCTTGAGGCAGTGTTGTTATTGATGAATGTGTCGATTTTGTTTTTGTTATCTCTATAGCAGGGTGTATGGGAACCTGCAGTGCCCCGAACATTGGATAATAGATCACTTTAAAGGCTCTCAGAGGTAGTTCTGCAATATCTCTTTCTGTGGGCTGCCTGGAGGACTTTGCCTCGTGCCATATCGCCGAGAGCACGATTGAATTAAATTGGGAAAACGACCGAGACAACACCGTTCATGCATAATTAATTGAGGGTTTGTGGAAATGAAGTCACTCGCGTTAACAAACGGATATTTACGGCTTGCCTAAGAAGCCTTTTAATGAGGCAGCTTGGCCCTGCTGGAGCAGCGTAGCTGTCGTGTGAACACCTCCTGCCAGTGTCCGCACTACACCACAGTGTTTGTTGAACATCCATCGATGCTTTCACGTTAATTATTTGGCTCCCCAAGCGGCTCGTAATTGTAAAGCAATCTTCCCGGCTCGAGCCCATTCTTTTCTGTACTCGCCTGGTTGGAGTGGAATTTTTTCGTGTCACTTGCGACTGAGCAGCATTGTCTATCGAGGCTACGTGCGGAGCCTTTGACGTTGGGGAGCATTATGCATTGCATCGCGGATGGGAAGGGAAGGGAAAAAAGAAACCTGACAATCGTGGATGAAAATAAAACCGCACGTCGCGAGCGACCTGAAGCCTCATTGGGCAATGCCCTTCAACCACGCGGGCACTTTGCAAAACAGGTGATCAAACAAAACGGGTAATACGTTTTAAGATGACTTTGTTGGACCAGTTGAGAACTCAACCGAAAAGGATTTTGAATAGTGAGACCCAGGGCATTACTCTGATTGCTGTTTGCACTCCCAATTGTGGGATTTGCGGGAAATTTTTGAATGTTGCCAAATTTGGACCAACGTGCCGGAACACAATGGCAAACACTTGCGAATGACACCATGGGATCTTTAACGTCCACTGTGAGTGAAGCAGCCAGCGTGTAGTGTTATCATGGTGATCACACACCGCAGTGCTAACCAGGGTGCCCGCTGGATTCGAACCGTGAACCTCTGCAACGAGCGGCGGGAAGCACTCATTGAGATTATTCAGATGATTTTGCTGCTATAATGTTCCATGTGATAAGCCACTTTGTTGAGTCATCATTTGTGGTTGCCAGGTCACTTCTGAAAAAGAAGCTAATAGCTCAATGGGCTTTACCTGGTAAGATAAAAAATAGTTTAGTTTTATTTGTATATTTTTTAAGTGATTTCTTTACCTTTCCTACGCTTTGCACTCCGACCGTGTTTTTGTATTGTTTATTGTTGTAATGTTCTGATCCGCCCCTACTGAACATCTGCGAAAAAGAGCTTAATAGTTTATCAGATTACTCGAGTATAAATCAAGGTTCTGATTCTGAGTGAGCTACCTACCGCTGAGCAACATCACCCTTACGTGCCAAAGTCCTCTCTGAACGTCCCCGGTTCCGTTCCGGTCAAAGTGAACCCTAACAATTGCATTGCAAAATTGACTTTGGTAGGTCATGTGACTCACTGTGAGTCCTGTGACTGATGGGCAAATTACATTTCTCACGGAGGCAAAGATACCCGAATCTGCGGAAGAGACAACCTCTTAGATTGTTGTTGCTGCGAAGGGAGGCAACACCGTGGAACGGGGTGTCCCGTTTAGCCCGCGACGCTCGGCAAAAGCCCTCTGACATGCTGATGACCGACCCTGTTGGCGGCTCGTCTCGAATCGCCGTGTACGCGTGTTCAGGGGAACATCACGGAACAAGTGTGCCGTCCCCCCCCCCCGCCCGCCCCCCCCCCCCCCCCCATTGGCTCCGTGGACAGGCATAATCTCCCTGGCATTACCGACTTAATTTGTATGAGATTGTGGGATGTGAGTGTTTGCCAGGCTTACTCTGAGAATTACAATCGATTGCTTAAAATGTTGCCCAAGAGGAGAAGCAGAGAGAGTTTCCCTGAAATTCAGTTTAATGTTTTTTTACGCGTAAAAGGGAAAAAAAATCCTTGGCAATGAATTACAAAAACCAATGAAATAATATTCCAAAGTGTTCGGATGTATTTCAATGTACTGGCTGTGCGAAATAATTAATATTGTAAACTATTTTTTTAAAGTTAAATGTGATTACAATGTTGTGTCATTTCTTTGTAAATAAGAAATGAAAGCACGATCGTTAATTTGTGAGCAGTTTAATGCGTAAAATAAGATTGATTTAGAGAAGGATTTGGGGAGCTATCAGAGATTGAAATGGTTATGATCGTGATCGGTCGTGGTAAAAGTGCAGCCCCTTCAATTCCTTGCTCACGCCACCGCTGGCGTTAAGGGCTTCCATTCGAGGGAGCTCTCGAGAGGCGCTAATGGGGGAATTCGCCTACTCATCCACGCTGGGCGGACATCTTGGAATAGGTGGCAGTACCCACTCTTTACCCCACGACACAGCGACCTGTCAATCAAATCAACGAACTGTGGCTTGCGCGTTCGTACTGCTGGGTGGACAGAGGTGGGGAGGAGAATTTGAGAAACTTGCTTGAACCCTGCCACTGCTGGATTGGCGTTCCACAGCAGCACCTCTTACACTTAACCCTTTCCCATTCCAAGACGTCTACAGGGGGGTCTTGTTCACTGCAGAATCTCGGAACGCACAAGCGGTTAGCATTCATTTTATGCACAAAGCCGTAGCGCCGTTGTTTTTAAAGACATTGGTACTCACCACAGAAAACTTTAGCGAAAGCTGGCACCAAACTGTGCCACACATCCTCCCGCATGGCCTTGTGGGAGCCTCGGTACATCTTCCAACCTGAAGACATACACTTACGTTATCGGAACGGAATTGGAAGAAAAACTGATGACGTACACGTGCGTCATTGGAATGGAAAGGGTTAACATGCTCGTCACTGCGCTCGTCAAGGAACGTAAACCATCACGCGAATTCCGGTCATCCTCGCAGCAGTTTTTGGCTAGTCATCGAACAAAGACGGCCACTGCATCGCGTGCTTTCAGATGGAGGACCCGGAGAAAAATCCACACGACCACAGGGAGAGAGACACGCAAACTCCAAATATACATGTGTCAGGGTCGGATTCGAACCCACAACGTGTATACCAGGAAGTCGTGGGTTCGATCACCAGATCCATGGAGACCACTCCAATGCTGGTCTCAGTAACAGGACCCTCTGTCCTGCACACATGCCCTGGCCAGCGTCGTCTTTTTCCGAATCGTATCAGCCACGATTACCTAAAGGCGGTCACTGCATCGTGCGCATTTGCATGGCTTCTCTGGCCGTCTTGAACGCTCTTTGTTCCGATATTAGGAAGCCACTGGAGCTATGCTCTTTCAAATCTAGATTGAAACTCGTTTCTTTAGAACTGCTTTTTGTGTTTAGTTTGTTGTCCTTCCTCCGCATCTCCGATTAGCACAGTTGGATACATACGGTGGAATATATACATATACATCTCGCCTAGCTAATATTACTTGTGCTTTGAAACAGCTTTAATATTTGATATTGCAAATACCTGCGTGTGTTTTTCTTTGATTTCAGTGCGATAAAACTATGCTCTGCACTTCTTCAAAAAAATCTATAAACAATTCTGTGTATTTAGGACACTATTTAGAGAAGTTATGCACAACCTTTAACTGCGGTCACATTGATGCAACGCTGCAGATGGGCGAAAGTGCAAGTTTTGTTTTTATATACGATAATGATGGTAGTAGGCAGGTGTTTTTTTTAATATAATCTCGTGAGAGTAATAGTTTAGCTTTGGCATCGTACGGCAATTTAAAATCCATTTAAGAAATAATTACGTTCAAACAATGCTAATGTTTTGGAAGCAAAGCTGTTAACTTTCATCGTAATTAAAAAATGTATTCGCATTTAAAGGTGACAAAATGCTACTTTGAAAGGGAACACATGCAACACGCCGAGTGGCATTTTCCAATTACAAAAATAACACCTTAAATTCAAAAGTTCTGACGTTTATTTCTCACGAGTTTTTATTTTCAAAATAACCTTTACTCTGCGCACTGATACAATCAGTTGTTTTCTCACCCCTTGTCAATCCACTGCTGTGCGAAGGCCTTTCCGTACCACGTGGGATATGAAGGTTGTTTTACTTTGCTACACTCGTGAAAGGTTGGGGTACCTATCACCAATTCAGATGTCACTCGCCCGCCAATGATCGGTCAGGGCCGTGGATGGATCTCTGTTCGCCGCGGTCATGGTGTGGTGCACAAACCACCGCACCAGTGAACGGCGGTGACGCTGCTCAGCGGTAGTGCGCTAGTCGCTTGTTGCAGAGCGAATCTGCAGGGGGGAGCCACAGTGGCGAGATGTTAACTACCTCACCTGGTATATAGCAGGTCGTGGGTTCGATCCCGACCCTGTGACGCCTGTATATTTGGAGTTTGCATGTCTCTCTCCCCGTGGTCCCGTGGGGTTTTCTTCGGTTCCTCCAGTTTTTCCATCCACATTTAGAATCGATGTGCATTTAGAGTTTTCGGCTGCTATAAATTTCCATGTGATAAGCCACTTCGTTCAGCTATTATTTGTGGGCAGGTCGCTTCTGAAAAAGAGCTATATAGCTCCGTGACCCTTACCTGATAAAATAAATGAAATAGTAGATTTAATATGAGGATGCCACTGGAACTGTGCACTTTTAATCATAGATTTTAAAACTCTTTTCTTTAGAACTGCTTTTTCGTGTTTAGTTGTCCTTCCCCCCGCACCTCCGATTAGTACGGTTGGCTATGTACGGTGCGAAAGGTGTTCAATGTACGTACATACAGGCCACGCTGGTTAACACTGCTGTTTGTGCCGGCTTGTGTGGCAGATGTCGCAAGCAGAGAACGATGGCTTGGCGGATGGTCCGCACGTGAACGTCCAGGAGACCCAAGTCATGGCCTCCTGCTACCAACTCCTTCTACAAACCCTCAACACCCTCTTCTCTTGGTAACGTAGCCGCGTGTACCGCCCGCGTGTACCACGCATGTGTACCACGCTGGACGTTTATCACTGCGTAGGTTTCGACGCCTTTGCTGCACGGCCGCCTCCCGAGTACTGTCGGGTTGTACCGTCCGTTGTTCGGCGTGGATGTCCACCGACGTTTCACTCCACGCGCCACTAGAAGCTTCTTCTTTAACGGAGCAGTTCGCTTTGTCCGAGCATGTGGAACGAAACGTCGGACGTGAAGCCGGACAGCACGTTACCACTGTGCCACCCTGCCGCTCAATCTCTAAACGTTCCGTCTCTGTCCAACCAGTGCTTGTAAACTAAACTATTTGAAACTAAAATATTTTTCTTTTGTCAGGTAAGGCCCACTGAGCTATGTAGCACTTTTTCAGAAGCGACCTGGCCACAAATCATAGCTTAACAAAGTCGTTTATAATCTAAACACATGGTGATTCTAAATGTGGGGAGAAAAACCGGACGACCCGGAGAAAAATCCACGTGACCATGGGGAGAGAGACATGCAAACTCCAAAATACAGAGCAGGCGTCTGGGTCGGGATCGAACCCACGACTTCCTCTACACCAGGTGTGGGAGTTAACATCTCGCCACCGCGGGCGCCTGGTACACAGTCGTGAGCTGTCTCGGCCTTAGCCGTTCACATTCGCCGCTGTCTGCAACGTGTGTCAATCCTGCCACTCTGGGCCCTGTGTCTTGTGCGTGCCCCTGTGCGCAGGAGCGGGTTTGTGCATTCGGAGAATAAGTCTCTTCTTAAGGATGCTCTGGGTACCCTGGCCTTAAGGCTCAAGCCCGGAGAGGGAGCGATGTCTATGGACGAGCTGCTTGGGTGAGTGTTCGGCTCTCACTTGCTCACGAAGACCAAATGCGTAGATTCCCCCGTGCAGCCTTAAGGCCAAATTCGTATTCATACATACGGTGGGCGGAGTTTGGCTTCCAGTGTTGTCACCCCAGATTTTTTCAGATGAGGGCAACCGAAGTTTTGACAACAGAACGATTGTCACCCGAAACTGTTGACGGTGACCATTTGCAGCGATGGTTGCCTTCAAAAAACGTGCTCGGGTAACTTGTTGTAGACAGAATGTGAGGGGGGAAGTGATATTTGTGAGCGCCTATATTACGGCTTAGAATAAGAAGGGGTATTCGTAATAGAGTTTTTTGGGTTATATCGCGTCAATATATAAATGTGTCGTTAAAACCCGCCACCACCCGACACAGCCAACTAGTAAGGGTTGCCACATAAACAGAACGTGGCCAATTCGTCACTAGTACAGCACACCGGTGTGTTGGAGAGCCAAGCCACAACATTTACAATCTGAGTACGACGTTTTGGCAGTAATTATAACTAGCTTCATCAGGCGACAGCCAGATTTGTGGAGAAGTCCTCCTGTTTCGTTCCTTATATAGAGGCGTAGATGTGTTGACCACCTTTCTGCTCTCTTGCGGCACGTGGGGTGGGGGGGGGGATTACAGAGGCAACGTACATGATCCATGTGCATTATGCGAGCCCTTTGAACTTGTCCTTCCTGTCTATTGTGTGTATTAAAATAGCCGTACCAACAGTAATCCCTATTGAAGTATGCTGCCCTTTGTAGACATACATTTAAATAATGTATTATTTGATTATTCGTTTCCACGCAGCACTTAGGCGGTAGCTATCCGAAAAGTTAAAGTTATTTTTATTTCTTTCCATTTTGATAGATTCTATAATTAGTCTTGGCCAGTTGTAGCTAGTTTTGCACAAAACTTCAACATTATCAAAATCAATTGAGTGTCCTTGTTGACATGCATGTTCTTCTACTGCTGACAGTTGTATTTGGGATAATTTAATACTTTTCTGATGTTCTTTTAGTCTCGTGCTGATCATTCGTCCTGTTTGCCCAACATAACATTTACCACACGTGCAGTTAATCCTGTACACACCTTCTGTTGATGGATTCGGTAATACATGTTTTATACCAGATATTAATTTCTGTATTTTATGTACCGTGCCAAATCTGACTCGGATGTTTTGATTTTCCAAATATCTGGCAAGTTTTCAGTTACTCCCGCAATCTATGGTGTTTTGATCGTTTTAATTACTTGGGCAGTTTCAATGCTCGTGTTATTTGATTTGGTTTTGGAATTCAATTCCCTGTTGTTTGTTCATCATTGTAACCGTTCATTTGCAGTGATTCATTAACATGTTGAATTTAACTTCTCAGACTGTCACCATCTGATACTTTCTTAGCTCGATGAATGAGCGTTTTGATAAGAGCAGATTTCTGTGCGGAGTGATGGTGTGACTGCATTCAGATAGGCGTTTTCTTTTGGTAAACACTGTGTGTTATTTTACCATTTCGACCCTGTCCGAGATGAATATCCAGAAATGGTAGAGTTCTGTCAGCTTCCACTTCCATGGTGAACTGGATGGATGGGTTTTGCGAGTTTAGATGATTTATAAATGCATTCAGTGTATCTTTGCCGTGTGGTCAGACCACCAATGTGTCATCCACATATCTAAACCAAGCAGATGTTTTTAGTGTGCTTGAAGCTATTGCTTTTGTTTCAAAACCTTCCATGTACAAATTCGCTATCACAGGAGACAAAGGAGAGCCCATTGCTGCTCCTTCGTTTTGTTTATAGAAGTCACCTTTCCACAAAAAGTAAGTGTTCTTTAGACAGTGTTCAGCTACTCTTGGGATATCTTTGGCTAAACCTTTGTTCGTTACCAGAGTATCGAGTAATTTAATGGACTCGTTGACCGGAATCCTCGTGAACAGAGAAGTGACATCAAAACTTACGAGAATATCATTAGGGTTAAGATTAATATATTTGATTATATTTATGAGATTTTTCAGAGTTTTTGATAAACGAAGAGGTCCTACCGATGTCGGACTGTATTTGTTTCGTTACGTATTGTGCTAATTTGTACGTGGCAGAGCATATTGTACTTACTATGGGTCTTAATGTGACATCAGGTTTGTGAATTTTTGGTCGCCCATAAAGTCTTGGAGGTTTTGATGCCCTTGGTTTGATCAGGTGTTGCTCTTCCTTGGGAATTGGTGACTTGGCAATGATTGCCGTTGTTTTACGTTCTAAGGTGCTGGTTGGGTCTTGTTTAATTTTAAGGTAAGTACCTTCATGGAGTAAATCTTTGATTTTATTATCATAGTCCTCACGGGCATCACAACAGTTGATCGGCCCTTATCAGCAGCAAGAATTTGGATATCTTTGTCGTAAATCTTGTGGCTTGGCTCTCCAACACACCGGTGTGCTGTACTGGTGACAAATTGGCATGTTCTGTTTACGTGACAACCCTTACTAGTTGGCTGTGTCAGGTGGTGGTGGGTTTTAACGACACATTTATATATTTACGCGATCTAACCCAAAAAAAAATTCTTATGGATGATATTGGTCGCGAAAGCCTACATGTTCAGAAGGGGTATTGTTGCCAGCACCATGTCCTGCCACCCCTGTCTCCTTTATACTGATCCTTAAAGGCAAGAATGCGTGTTCGATTAAGGCTGAGTTGACCGAGGGGTAGACCAGGAACGCTTTAAATCACACTTTCCGTTGATGTGTAATTCACAAAGGGATATTGCTTCCCTTCCAAGGCAAGACCTCTTTGGCAGTACTCAACTCAACCCAATTAGTCTCTATGGTCAAGGACATGGTACTATCTCCTGATGATATCCTCGTCAGTTTTGATGTAGTATCTCTGTTTACCAAAGTTCCAGTGCCTGACACCCTAACAATACTTGAGGACTTGGTCCAACATGGATTGAATTCTGATGTACCTGCGCTGGTTAGGCATTGCCTCACCAACACCTATTTTACCTGAAATGGCACCTTCTACAAACAGAATGAGGGTACCCCTATAGGCTCCCCCTTGTCACCAGTCATAGCCAACATGTTCATGGAAAAGTTTGAATCGGACGCCATCCAGACATCCACCCTGCGTCCTTCCCTGTGGAAGAGGTATGTGGATGACACTTTCGTCATTTGGCCACATGGCCTCCCAGCATTGAACCACTTCTTGGACCACATCAATTCCAGACACCCATCCATCAGATTCACCATGGAAGTGGAGAAAGATGGCAAACTACCATTCTTAGATATTCTGTTTGAGAGGAGACCTGACAGATCCTTGGGACATTCTGTCTACAGGAAAGCCACCCACACAGATTCCTACTTGAAACCGGATTCCCACCACCACCCATCTCAAAAGAATTATCTCATCAAAACGCTATACCACAGAGCTCATGGCATTTCTGACCAACACCACCTGGCCAGTGAATTAAGACATGTACATCGGGCCCTCAGGATGAACGGATACTCTGAACGCACCATCTGCCAAGCTGTTTCTCCCACCATACAGAAACAGCCACTTGAAACTCCAAAATTCTAAACAAACAGATCCAAGTCCGATTCAGTACAGTACATCAAATCCGTGATCTAATTCCATCTGTGAAGGATGTCATCCCTGACTTGCAATACCCTGGGGTCTATAAACTGAGTTGCAGCTGTGGTGACTTACATTGGGGAAACGAAACGTCATGTCTCTGATCGTGTTCGCGAGCACAAGTCAGATTTGAAACACGGCAAAATTGAGTCTTACGCCGTTGCCGATCATTGCTACGACGCGGTGGGCTCTCATGATATTGTTTTTTCCGAGACTATGGTGCTCTGCAAACCCTCTGGCTACCATCAAAGGTTTGTACACGAAGCCATTCAGATATACAAACACAGACATAATTTCAACCGTGATGATGGGTACAAGCTTAGTAATCATTGGAAAGATGTTATTAACCATGCAAAAAAGATTTAACTACACATTTTTGGACCATTTTATCTGACAGGCACTATTTTACTTTACCGAGTGTTAACATCCCTAGTGTTTAACAGTACTCTCTTTATTGTCAGCCTACACTGGTATAAACATGGGCATTTTCGTTCTTTCTATCATGTGCATCAACAGGTGCTTGTGCACAGGCATGTCCACGTACACGTGCACCCCGTGCTCTTTTAGCTCCGCCCCCCCCCTTCCAATACGTCATCATGTGCAACAACAGTGACTTGCGCACAAACACGTCCACGTCGACGCCTACGAGCTCCTCGTGCTCTCTTTTAGCCCCGCCCCCCCCCCCTCCTGATACGTTCCATTCATTGGCTACCACATTCTGATGACCCCCCCCTCTCCTCCCCCTTAACTTGTATTTAAGAGCTTGCATCTTGAATCCCTGCCTCACTTGATGCAGCAAATCTGGCTGTGACGGTCCCACCTGATGACGGAGACTTGTGTTGCCTCCGAAACGTCGTAATTTTTTATTATTTTATTTTTTATTAATTTCTTTTTTTTTCCTACGTGACTTTATCGAAAGAACTAAGAGTATAAAAAAAAAGATATTGAATCCATGTCACCAGAATCTTCGTGGAGTGTGCTAACCGCTGCCCCGCCACTCCTCACACAGCTTGCGCACTGCACACAGTTTGAGTCAAATTGCCATGGGAATGTTTAAGTGTGAGGATTGGTTTCAAGTGTGCAGTCTATCATGTACATATTTATAATTTGACAAAATACTCTTGCATTAATTTTGACTTTTACTCAAATATTTCACTTTATTGAGAAAGTTTCATCTTTTGAGAGCGAAGGATGAGTGAAGTTTGTGCATTGAATTTGCATGAGAGATTCACTTTTCACGAGATAAAAATTATATATATTATTTACTAGCGGGAAGTACCTGGCGTTGCCCGGGGGAATTTTTTTTTTCAGAACTTCTCCTAAAAACATAACATATACATACACAAATACTAAGCTATTATGAAAGCCCGGCGTGACGTTTGTCCATTTGTCTGTCAACAAAATTATTAGAAGCTTGCAGAAGTCCAAAAAGTTATAGAAAGTGGGGGGTAAATAGTTGATCTAAAAGGTTTCAGAAAATTGTCGACCGCCCCCCCAAAATACTCATACCCCCACGTAGGCATATATACCTACACACCCTACATTCAAGACTTTACAGTAGTATCTGGCTCTACAGTAGTATCTACTGACTCTATAGTCATTACTACTGACTGTAGCAGTATATCCTGACTGTAGTGGAATTTACTGACTACTATTATCTACTGGCTATAGTTGTATCTACCGACTCAGTAACTCCTGACTCTGCAGTAGTATCTAATCACTACAGTAGTACCTACTGACTCAATAGTAGTGTCTATTGACTCAATACTAGTATCTACTGACTATAGTAGTAACTACTAACTCCATAGTCGTATTTGCTGACTGTATAATAGTATCTGCAGATTCTAGATTTGAAGTTTTCGTGACTGCAAGGAACCATACTCTTTGGTTATTTCGGTAAAGTCACGTATTTATTTTATTTTTATTTTTTTCACCTACGTGACTTTACTGAAAGAACCAAAGAGTAGTATTAGCAGACTCTATAATAAGATTATGACTTGTGTATTAAGAGATTATTTCTCTCGGTTTTTTCCACCATTTGATTTTCATTGTGGCAGAATTTCTAGTGGAACGACCACAGCAGCAAATCGGCGAGTTGACATTATTATACCAATAGTTTCAGTTTCTGCTTAACTTTGAACTTATTGGTGATTGCGCATTTCATTACACAGCGGCAAGGGCAGCCACTCTCTCGCGTGTGCTCTTTCACACGTGCGGGGCCGCGCACTGACCTCCGGGGACAGACTCAATGTTGCGCTCGTCATTCGCGTGCCGACAAATTGGAAGGTCCTCAGGTTAAAATCTCACTTGCAAGGTCTCCTTAGCCTATCATCCATTCAGGATCAATACATCGAGTATCTATCACGTGGGAAGTCGCAGCAGAGCCGTCAATCAGATGCGAGCGCCGATCCGCTCTCGTTTTGAGCGGTGCGGCACTCCGACCTTGATGTCACGTGACGGCGCTGCAATTGTGCCCCCTCATTTGTTGTCGTCGTCTTGTTTCCTTTTTCCCCTTAGCCACGCGTTTTCATACCTGCGGAACTTTTCTGCCACGGTCCCTTCGGGCGAGTTGGCGCTCACCCTCACTCGGCTGCTCATGGCGATGGCCAAGATGAGCCCGGAGCAGAAGGAACTACGCAAAGAAATCGGTAACGGCTTGTGGTGTTGCTTTCGTGACGTCGCAACTCTCGCACTTAAATTGCTCGCAAATTACTTTACCCTTTCACGTTCCGATGACGTACGTATGCGTCGTCAGTTTTTCTTCCGATTTAGTTCCGATGACATACGTATCGGTGAGGATGATGATGATGATACCATGATGGTGATGTTTTTATGTGTGTGTGCCGTGCCTGGCCCGTCCCACCTTCCCCTCCCCAGTATCTGTCGCACTGGGGTTTTTGAAGCAGCACTGGGTAGGGCCCACGGGAGAGCGGGAGAAGGGAAGTAACTACTCCAAGGCCTTGGAAGGCTTGCTCTGGTGAGACTGTAGTTATTGTATCTCTGATGGAAGGCTTGTTTTGGTGAGACTGTGGTTGTATACCTGATTGAAAGCTTGCATTGGTGAGACAATGGTGATTGTATCCCTGATTGAAGGCTTGCTCTGGTGAGACAATGGTGATTGTATCTTTGATGGAAGGCTTGTACTGGTGAGACTGTGGTGATTATATCCCTGATGGAAGGCTTGCTCTGGTGAGACTGGTCGTTGTATCCGTGATGCGAATGAGACCTTAATTCCTGCGGACAGCCGTAGCGATCTACATCCCAGTAGTGCCGCGCGTCGTTCGGCATGATGTCCGACGTTTTGCTCCTTAACGCGAGATCAGTGAGGTATTGTGGTTTATTTGTGTGACGGTGAGCAAGGGAGTGCGGTGTGGCCAGGGAGGGGTGGTAGGTGGGCGGTTCCCACCGTCGTGGAAAATGCTTTGTGCTACCCTGGCTATCGCCTCATGAAGCTGGTTGTAATCACCAGTTAAACATCGTACTCAAATTCTAAATGTTGCGGCTTTACTTTCCAACACACCGGTGTGATGAACTAGTAACTAATTGACACGTTTTGTTTACGTGAAAAACCTTAATAATTGGACGTGGCGGGTTAACGACACATTGATATTTACGCGATCTAACCCAACAAACCTTGATTATGGATAATATTGGTCGCGATAGCCACCTTCTACTACGTGTTAAGCTGCCACCGTCCGCTTTCCTCCCTTTGACGACGGCGCAGCATCTATCTGGACAGCTGTGAGAACGTGCTGGACGCGATAGAGGACATCGCTATCAAGGGCGTCACGGAGCTCGTCCACGTGGACAAGGACGGCCATTCGGCCACCTACCCCACGCTCACCAGGTCGCCGCACGTCCGGGGGGGCGACCCACGACCCCAGGCCATGACCGATACGATGCACGGTTCCCCGCAGCGTTTTCACAATCACAATCAGAATCGTGATGTCTACTGGAGCAATTCGATGAGCTATAAAGCTCATTTTCACACGTGTCCAGTAGGGGGCGGGTCTGAATGTTACAACAACAAACAATGCGAAAACATGATAGGATTGCAAATTATAGGAAAGGTAAGCAAATCACATGAAAAAACTAAAACGAAACAATTTTTATTCTTGATTTGAAGATTTCGTGACTGCAGGAATCCATACTCTTTGGTTCTTTCGGTAAAGTCACATTTTATTTTACCAGGTAATGCCCACTAAGCTCTTAGCTTATTTTTTAAAGCGACCTCACCACAAATGATAGCTCAACGAAGTGGCTGATTATGTGGAAATTTATAGCAAATTATGTAAACGCACGTTTACTTGTTTAATCAGTCAGTAGGTGAATGTGTTTCATATACGTTTCAGCTTCTTCATTTGCATTGTAGCTAAATCGTCCGCTGTGGGGAGATGGGCTTGCTAGTTAAGAACAAGTAAAACAATACAAGAGGACAAGTAAAGATAAACTGAGTCACACACCAGGGCCATGCCAAGCCGGCCTGGCACGGCTTGGGAGGTTTTATTTTATTTTTTCCCCTCCACTGCAGAAGCCGAAGCCGCTGTCGTCGTAACGCACCAAACGAGTGGAGACCACGCGTAGCCGACATGGGGGACGCTGCGTACGCACTGCACACCGAACCGAAGTCGCACGCCAACTAACGGGTCACTTAACCCCTGCCTCTCGGGGGCCCTGCTTTTTCCCCCTTAGCCAGATGTCTTGTACGTACGTCTGCGTGTATGTACGCTGAACTTCTTTCGCACCGTACGTAGCCAACCCATTGCTAATCAGAGATGTGCGAGGGTCAAAGGACAAATTGGAGAGATCCACTCGTATTGTGAGGGGCCACATGCGCTGGCGCGATGTCGGATGTTGTCAGTGGGAGAGGGTGTTGTCTGAAGTGACACTGCTGTGCGCTGTGTCGCGTCGCACAGGGCCGTGTTTGGAATCTTCTACCGGGTCGTGATGGAGCGGCTCGAGAAGGCCGTCAAAGCGATTCCTGCAGGACGATCCACCGACTCGGACGAGGTGACGAGGGCACCGAGCAGCGCTACTTTACCCGCTACGAAGAAGGGCTGTTGCCCTTGAATGTCACCTGTTGTGCATTTTTTGTTCTTCTAAGGCCACACTTTGTTGTTGATGAATGTGTTGCGTTTATTTCAAAGGATGCATGCGTTTTATAGAGCTCCTTGTGTGTGTGTGAGTGCATTATTGTTCTGCACGATTGGTCCTATCCTGTGCATTACTTAGGGAATGCCATGGAAAGTCTTAAGCATAAAAGTTACGAACAACGTTCAATAATGCAATGGTCCATTATGTCCTAGACGCAGCACACCGCTTCAGAGTCGGCTGAATGTGAAATGAGTTTGTTTATTTTTTCTTTGACCTGTAAGTATTTCGCCCAAGTGTAAATTAGCAATGCAAACATCTGTTGCCTCCTGCCTCCTCCGATTGGAAATACAACATCGCAGATGTGTTGTCAATTATTCAAGTTCCACCGTTGGATGACGTTATGGAAAAAACACCATACTGTGTCGTGGTGTAATAGTTGGCGCACGCCGTGCTTGCAATTTAAATCTCGCCGGTACCAATCTCCCGGCGCGGCAGTTGAATCGACTGTGCGAGTTTCTTAAATTTTCCCTGCCGCCGCCTCTGTCCACCCAGCGGGGTAAACGGTTTTACTGCGGTTACGTCGATTGGCAGGACGTGTGTGGGTGGGGTAAAGTGTGGGTTATCCCACCCCTTCCAAGATGTTTTGGCCAGTGTGAGAGATTCGGCCAAAAGAGTTGGAAGAGGGCATCACTGTGGCAAGATGTTAACTACCTCGCCGGGTATGCAGGAGATCGTGGGTTCGATCCCGACCCTGATGCCCGCTCTATTTTTAGAGTGCATGTTCTCCCCGTGGTCATGTGGATTTTTCTCCGGGTCCTCTGGTTTTTCTCTCCAAATTTAGAAGCAACATGTGTTTAGAGCATTTGGCTGCGATAGATTTCCACGCGATAAGCCACTTCGCTGAGCCATCATTTGTGGCCAGGTCACTTCTGAAACAGAGCTATATAGTTTATTGGGCCTTACCTGGTACCCTGAAAAATACCCACTTGAGTTGGAGGCCCTTCCGCTTCTATAGCAGTGGTGTGAGCGAATCATTGCAGGGCTGCACCTTTACCGGTTAAGCGGCAATGGGGCCTCTCCGTGTGTGCACCGAGTGTATCTGTGGACTCGGTCGCATGCCTTTGGGACGTCTGTTCTTGGCGCAGTGCTCGTGACTGTGCCAGGTTTCACACGGCCATTGGATTTCCAACAACTGTCCAGGGTTGAGTTAATAATTTACAGGCCACTCGTCAATCCTCTGCTGGATGAAGGCGTCCCCGTGCTGTGCTGTTGGTCGTACGGTTTGGGGGAAGCGAGGCATCCAGGATCAATTAGGATGTCGCTCGCCACCACTGTTATCCAGGGATGGGAGTGAAACTCGGGTCGCTGGATTCAGACAGCTTCCACTGGGGGGTCCCCTGAGCCAGACCGTCACAGGGCAATGGGATGGTTGAGATGAGATGCGATGTCAATTGTAGGCGCTTGAGATCCTGAAGCATTTCACTACTCTACAACTGCTAATCCTTATCCATTTTTGTTGGCAGGTTTCCGTGAACAAATACTGTACGCGTATTTAAAAAACGAATCTTGGGGCAGCAGGGTGGCACGGTTGGTAACGTAGGTGGTAACGCTTGTGCGTCAGATTGTAGAGCCTGGTTTCGATACCTGTGTGGAGTTTGTACGTTCTCTCTCCCCCTGTTTTGCAGGGGTTTCCTCCAATGGCGAAAAACGCACACACAGCATTTACCGGTATTGGCCAAAACATCTCAATCCTGAACAATTACCCGCAAATGACTCGACTGGGATCGCACGCCGCAGCAATAGCTGCAGCAACATCAGCCCCCCCCCCCCCCCCAACTGCGAAAACTTGGCAGGACCCTCCCGGATGTAGAGTCTTGAGACTCGGCTGAGGCTTTCCTGGCTAAACAGGTGTATTGATAAAATAATGATAATAATTTTCGATTTAAAGCTTTCGTGACTGCAGGAATTCATCTTCTTGGTTCTTTCTACGTGACTTTACCGAAAGAACCAAGAAAATGATAATAATGGCTGTTACATTATTGTGTTGTTTTATCTTGCCAGGTGCAAGAGGCACTGCTGATGCGGTGGAGTGCAGGCGTCCGGAACTTCCACATGCTCGTCAACCTCATCAAGGTCGAGCCACTCGTCCGCACCAATCCACTCGTCGCTGCACACCGCACCCACGGCCGCATTTCCCCTGAATCAGAATCGGATTTTTTTTTAGTTTTAGCTTGAGGAATCCAATGAGCCATGAAGCTCTTTTTCACAGATGTCCAATGTGTGGGAGCTGGTCAGTCAAGGAGGGGCCCGGGACGGGTTCAGATCTTGCTCGTCAACCAATGTTTACCGGGATTCAAACTCGGGTCGCAGGGTTTGCAGCGCAGCATGCTTAACGATAGGCACCGCCCGCTTGCTTCCCGATATAGCAGGTTCATGTTAAATAGTGACTGAAGTTTTGTTTAATAAATTATGTAAAGCACACCAGTGTTGTTTAATCCCTCCGGAATCCCTCACGGACAAACTACAATCAGTTTCACTTCGCCATCTCAATCACACAAATGTGAGCCGAGCGCACTTATGCATTCTGTGTGCACTTCTGTTTCCTAGACTTTTGATGGAAGACAGAGTCTCAGAGTTTGCCTAAAGGTGAGTCCAGGTACATGCAGCATTGCATCTCCTCCACTAACCAAGGAGATAATAGGCGCTAACCGCTGGTGTTTTATTGCTAATGGTTACCTATCACCGTGGTGGGATGGCTAACAATTGCAAGCAGATGAGACAGCTCTGATATTTGGAAGTAATTCCTACAGATTAATAATACTTTCGTTTTCTACATGCGTCATTCATGCTCATTGCATCCCATGACGCCGTAGGTTGATTATACATTAGGACCAAATCTCACGTACAGCCACTGCTCTGCTCGCAAGAAACTTTATCAATCAGCCAAATTTCTCAAAGTGAAAAGAAAAAAGAACAGAAAAGTTCTTGAGGCTCAGTGAGGCCATTGCATCTCGACGACGACGACGACTCGCTGTCATTATGAGCACCAGTGCCTGCGGCGACACCGTCATTGTTACCACCATTGTCACCGTCGCCCCTGTTGTTGCTGGCCGTCGCGTGACGTCACACACGTCTTGTCGCTGTCTCTCTTCCCCCCCCCTCGCCCCCCCCCCGTTGAAGTACGGTCGCCTGTTTGTGGAGGCCTTCCTTAGAAAAGGAATGCCACTGCTGGATTGCACCTTCAAAAAGCACAAGGTCGGTGGGAAACCGGCAAAGGCACTCGGGCATTACGTGCCGCGTGAATAATTTATTCCCATTGTGCCCTGCGCACATTTTTTTTTCTTTCTGCGTTGCCCCCCCCCCTCCCCCACCCCCCACCAAAAGCGGATGGATTTTTGCATTCATATCCCGAGATGTTTACGCCGTTTAACCTTGTCCGCAAAGCTCGTGACAATGATAAAAGGACCCGTGCGAGAAAAGTTTACGGCCGAATGAATTATCGACTGTTTTCGACGGGGGTGTGTTGTGAGTGGATAGAAGAACATGTGCGCAGAACTGTAAAAATGTGTTCCTGCCACGCGTACAGACATCAACTATTTATTATTTCAACAGGTAAGGCCCACTGAGCTGTATATTTTCCCGTGTTGCGAGTTTATCAGCCTCGGGCCGATGGTGCTTTTAATTCGATGCCGACGTGGGCTACGCATGATCTAAGCTTCGTTGGTGGCTTACGCATGTGGCGTTGAGGAGGTGCTTCTATGTCCTTGCTCGCCAGGACAAGGTGTTGCAGCAAGCGAACTATTCGCCATTTGTTTCTATCCGAATGGGGATAGAGCGTTGCCCCCTCGTGAGCATGGGTTTTCTCCAGGGTGCTCCGGTTTTAATAATAATACAATTTATAACGTGCGCAATGTTGCTGACCAAAGACACAATTCTCACGTGCGGAGCCGAGCTGAGTGTCAGATCGCGCCACTCGGTCCAGTGAGACTCGGTGGTTAAATGTTGAGCTGAAGAGTTGTGCCTTTAGATGGTTTTTGAACGAATAAATGATTGATCGTTAAGGATGTGAAGAGGGATGGCATTCCAGTTGATGGGGGCTGCGACGGAGAAACGACGAGAAGCAACTTTTCTCCCGCTTGTTTGATAAACACTCATCATTCATGAGCTGACAACATCTAACAAATAAAAGGCGAATGTAGCTGGGGCAAGACCCTCTTGAAAAAGTGTGGCTCCTTGATAAATACATTATTATGAGGTAACAACGACACTTAAAATCTCTGCAGGACGGAATATATTCAAATTCCACAGTCGGTGCCAGAGCGTGCAACTCCAAAACGACCGTTAAACGCGCAGGCTGCTTCATCTTTAAAGTGTTTGGCTGTGAAAATTTGTATGCGTGTGTGTGCGTGCGTATGTGCGTGCGTATGTGCGTGTGTGCTCAGGACGAAGTGAACGGTTTGCTCAAGAACCTTCAACTGAGCACACGGCAGCTACACCACATGTGTGGTCACTCCAAGGTAACGGCTAAGGAACCATCACTGCGCCCGGATTCATCACTTAGAATGGACCCCGTGGATCTGCGCATGTTGCATGGTCGTTGGGTTCACGCGCGACCCCTGTAGCTGCTGGCACTGCGCTGCACCTCAATGTTAAAAACGACATTCTTGAACCAAATCACGACCCTGAATCGTGGGGGACGGGGCAGGTGGGGGGTGGGTGCGAATCGTTTGATGTCTCCGTCGTGTCCCTCTGACCCACGCCGGCCACCACCTGGGCATGTTCTAGAGGGTTTTTTTTTTTTGTAAAAATTCCTAGTGCACTCCCTCCTTGTGATCGACCTCACAAACTATTTTTTTATTTTACCAGATAAGGCCCACTGGGCTATATAGCTCTATTTCAGAAGCGACCTGGCTATCACAAATGATAGTTTAACGAAGTGCCTTATTACGTGAATGCAGTTTATAGCAGCCAAATACTCTAAACTCACGTTTATGAATGTGGAGGGAAAAACCAGAGGACGCGGAGAAAAATCCACGCAACCACGGTGGGAGAGACACGCAGACTCCAAATATACAGCAGCAGGCTTCAGGGTCGCGATCGAACCCACGACCTCCTGCATACCAGGCGAGGGAGTTAACATCTCACGACCATATCGCCCAAACTTGGCAGCCTAGCACACGCACGTGACCAGAAGACGTCGCTCAATCAGTTCTTTGTGAATCGCTTTTGCGACCCCACCCCCCCGGAGCGGAGCGGGGGGCGCGGGGGGGGGGGGGCCCGCGGCGGACTGTGAATATAGTCACTTGCGTACTTGATGCGTTTTAGAGAGCAGTTTCTCGTAAGCCATCTATTTTTCCCAGATCAAGGTGTCTTCTTGGCCAAATCCGTTGATGCCACGCAGCACTTCGCCGACGCTTTCCACCCCTCTGCCAGATCCCACAGCTGCCACGCAGCAGACAACGCAGCGACCTCCACGCTGTGCCCTGACAGTCTCCCACCACCCTGCTCTTAGCTCTCTTCCCCTCAGTCTCCGTACTCATGGAGACCATTAAAGTTGTCCGTCTGCCTCTCTTGGCAATCGAGCCTGCCCCATCCCGCACACGTCCCACCCATATCTGCAACACTCACCGGCCACGTACTCTCCCAGACTTCTGAATTTATTATTTTGTCTCGCCACAAAATTCCCAGCATCTGTCTTGGACAGCTGTGCTCAAATGGCAGCAACTTCTCTTTGAGCTGCCAAGTGAGATCCCCGATCCACACAGGGATGCAGATCACACCCCTGCCTGGTGTTTGCTATCCCTCCCCCCCCCTCGCCTCGCCCGCCTGCCTGCCCGCCCGCCTGCCTCATTAATTAACCCACTCCTTCATATATCCTTGTCCCCGCTTTCCCCCGCTCCCTCCCGTGCAGGTGAACCACAACGTGAACCTCATGAACTGTGTGCCCCAGCTGAAGCGCACGCTCGAGTCGTTTGTCTACCGTGTCAAGGCCATGCTCACCGTGAACAAGTGCCACGAGGCCTTCTGGATCGGCAACCTCAAAAACCGCAACCTGCACGTGAGGACCTCTTCCAGCGATGCCGGCCGCGCTCCCTGCTTCGTTTGTCAGTTTTGTTCAAACTGGGCGTTCAACCGCGCGTTCAACCTGGTGTTGGCACAGTGGAGAGCACGTTTAGTGCATCTTCCAGTCATCTCAGTCTACCCACGGCACCCGGGTCTGTCCCGTGACCTCCTGCCAGCAGCGAACCTTTGACACCTTCACGCGGTGACATCACTGCTGCTTCGTGGTGAACACCGGTTGTTGTTAACCAGGGTGTGGTTGGATGCTGCCACCGCGGTTTAAATCGGTAGCGCCACTGTGCTTGCTTACCAGAGTTTGCCTGTTCAATATAATCTCCGCCTGCCCCCCCCCCCCTCCGACCCCCCCTCCGGCCTCGTCGCTTGTGTCCTCCCAGAAGTACGACCGATTAGGCACGGCGATGATTCGATGGGAGGTCACGAGTGGAGGGGGGGGTAGATTTTGAGTACTCCCACCTATTCTAAAACGTCTGGCCACCGTGAAAGAGGAGACCAAGTACGCTTCAGAGGAGCTCGCTTTCGTGGAGGCGCTGCTGCTAGCAGTAGCGAGAGCAAGCAATTGCAGGGCTGTGCCTTTATCCTGTTGTCAAAGTGTGTCTTTGAGGCGCCGCGGTGGTGAGATGTTAACTACCTCACCTGGTATACAGGAGGTCGTGGGTTCGATCCCGACCCTGACGATGCTAGTTGTAGATTTGGAGTTTGCGTGTCTCTATCCCCGTGGTCGTGTGTATTTTTCTCAAGGTCATCTGGTTTTTCCTTCCGCATTTAGAATTGAGATCACGTGTTTATAGTATTTGGCTGCTATACATTTCCACGTGATGATAAGCCAGATCGTTGAGCTATCATTTGTGGCCAGGTCACTTTTGAAAAAGAGCTACATAGCTCAGTGGGCCTCACCTGGCAAAGTAAAAAATTGTTTACATTTTTTAGTTTAATAAACACGAGCGAGTGCCCGTCTCCTTTGGTGACCGTGATCCAAGGGTGTAAATTTCACATTTGTATTTGTGGGGGGCCAAGCCATTTGTAGGATGACTACTTAACAGCCATAGGACTAAATTTCGATTTAAAGCTTTCATGAAAACATAATATAATATGATGTTTTATTATTTTATTATTTCCCTTCTTACGTGACTTTACCGAAAGAACCAAGAATATGAAGCCATAGGACTAATCACCATTGACCTCACACATGTTTCAACACCCTGCAGGGGAGGTTGGGCTGGGTCGATAGTTTACCAGGATTCGAACTTGTGACCTTTCCCTTTGTCAGATGAAATTTCTACCGCAGATCTGCCCAGCCCTGCGTGGTTTTGAATGGGCCCAAGTTAATGAAGTGAATCATAAGGGGCGCCGCAGTGGCGAGATGTTGTCTTCCTCGCCTGGTATACAGCACTGTATATTTTGAATTTGCATGTTCTCCCTGTTGTCGCGTGAATTTTTCTCCCGGTCCTTCGGTTTCTCCCCCCACATTTACAATCGACGTGCGTTTAGAGTATTTGGCTGCTAGAAATTTCCACATGACAAGCCACTTCGTTGCGCTAGCATTTGTGGCCAGGTCGCTTCTAAAAAATAACTTTTATCTCAGTGGGCCTTACCTGGTACAATCAATGCAGTTTAATAGTTACTGTGCGTGTTCATGCTCACACGGATTGAACCAAGATCGCCCAATTTTCTTTTATCCTAAATCGCGATGTTTCTGCCGTCAATATAACTTCTCAAGGGCCACGTGTAGTTGCGTGCCGTGTTGTCATTCAATGGCTGGGCCCGCACGTCGTTTTGCTTTTCATTGCTTCGTTCGTCATAGAGTGAGTTGGTGTCTCTCGCGATGTGGCGTCTGCAGAAAGCCGATTAATTCGCATAAAAACTGTTCCCCCGTTGTCTGGTGCAGGGCGAGGAGATATTGTCTCAGAATATAATGCAGACGGACAAGGACGAAGACTCTGAAACTGAGGCATCGGTGCTTGCAGAAGATAATGATGATGATGAAGATGAAGAGATGCCAGAGGTGACACGATTCATAATTAAAGAAACCAAATTAATTGTTAGTCTACCCGAGGCGCGTATAAATAAAAAAATCGCCTGAAATGCATCGCCAATGCTCGTCAGATCTCAGAAGCTAAGCAGCGCTGAGCCTGGATAGTGCTTGAGTGGGTGACTACTATGTGTGTCATGTTATGATAGGCTGCTGTGGGGGTTAGCGGTACTGTACTATACCTCCACATCTATGCTCCGCCTTCACTAAGGAGCATAAACTATCACGTGAACGCCAGTCATCCTCGCAGCGGCTCATCCAGCAGTAGGTTGACCAAAAGGGCTGTCACCTTCTTTGGGCAAATATACAACGTGCACGTTTTGCTCGAGGAATGTTGAACTTTTCTGCATTCCAATTTTCAATTGTGCATACATCTTGACTTCAAGCTTTCGTGACTGCAGGAATTAATATTCTTTGGGTCTTTCGGTAAAGCCACGCAGATAGAAAAAATAATACAAGTAATAACAATATCACTGCGTTTCGATCGCAACACAAGCAATCGTCATCAGGTGAAAAAGAAGGGGAAAGCTGCTGACGCAGGCTGTTTATGAAGGTTTAGAGATGGGCGGGCAGCTAATGTTAATAAAGGAGAGGTCGCTGTACCCGGCAGTAGATCTACCCCAATCAAAGAGCTGTTTATAAAGGTTTAGAGATGCTTGTAAATGTAAGCTCGGAGAGAACTCGGAAAGAGCCATCGCCACGTGGAGGTGGAAAAGGATGGCAAGCCGCCATTTACTAACACAGCTAACGGTGGCTGTGTTAGTGAATGTCACTCAGAAACGAAGCTATGGGGGCGTCCTCTGGTCTAACACCGTTTTGAGACTAGGGAGAAAGCTTTCTCTGGTGTGGACCAATCAGTTTCAAAGACAATGCATTCAGTTTGGTGTTTTAACATCTTAACACCTGTTTTGTTGCCGGAAAAAAGGGGAAAACCTATTCTCATATTTTGGTACTGGCAAAGGAGGTCCCATGATGATGCTTTATAAAGGTTGACATGCTCACATTGACATGCTAATCTCCCGCAATAGAATGGCCACCTCCACAGCTTCGTTTTTGAGTTACATTCACTAACACAGCCATCGTTAGCTGTGTTAGTAAATGGCGGCTTGCTCTTTGATTGGGGTAGACCTACTGCCGGGGACGGAGACCTGTCCCACATTGACGTTAGCTGCCCCGCCCATCTATAAACAGCCTGCCTCAGCAGCTTTCCCCCTCTTTTTAAATCCTTTATATTAAGTTCACTTGCGCGCTTGCTTGCTTGCTTACGACCGTGCAAATCTTTCGGTCGTTTTTTAACCCACTTCCCGTGATCCAATCGAGCTGACATTTTCCACACAGACTCGTTGTGCGTGACAATTAATGTTCGTGAACATTTTTTTCCAAAATGTTACACTTTTTAGGACAAAAATATATTTAATTACCAATTGCTTAATGCTGGCATGCAATCATCTGACCCATAGGTGGCAGCCATCTCAAGCCAGAGGACGAGAGGACTCTAGCCGCCACGCATATAAAGGATTTATAGTGAAAAACTTTGTTTTTACGGGTTATTTTTTCACCGGATGACGATTGCTTGTGTTGCGATCGAAACGTCGTGATATTGTTTTCATTTTATTTTTTTCTATCTACGTGGCTTTACCGAAAGACCAATGAATATGTGCATACATCATCATAGGCTATCCGTCGCAATTGAGGATGATTGTTTTCCATAGAAAAGTTGGTTTATCTATGGGTCCGAAGATAGCTGAAGAGACCAATCTGGGATTGACAGATTCTGGCGCAGCTTGGGCACACGTGTCCAGAAAGAGTGTTGGGTGGAACTGCAGCAGTAGGTCGGGCTACAGCGTTGCTGTTTACCCCATTCCCACTCTTCCTGATTCTGCTGTTGAGTTTCAAATAGTTTGGATCCTTGAAATAGGTGATCCTGGGTAAGAGTCTCCCATGAGTTAGTGTTGATGGAGCACTTCTTCATGTTGGCCTTGAGGACATCCTTGAAGCGTTTTCTCTGCCTGCCTCTTGAACGCGCACACTACGACGAAGCTGGGAGTAGAAGATTTGCGTCGTACAGTGGAGGGTTACCTTTGCAGCGGCGTAGAGAAGAACGATTTTTTTTATTAGGTAAAAAAATTTTTCAAGGTCGCGCAATGCACGTGAATACGAGAGACGGTGGTCGGTCCTTAATAAATAATGTCACCAAGCAGCCCACAAAGAGCCGCTTCACCGACCGACGTGCGAACTGACTCCGCCGTCCCCTGTTTGTGTCCAGAATGCAGAAGAGGAATTCCTGAGCGACGAGTACTGACCTGGCTCTCTTCGGCGTTGAATCGCCGATTGCTCACGTTCTCCATCACACATCGAGGCGGAGACTGCAATAACGATTGTGTTTTGTTGGTTTATTTGTTTTCGACTGAGGCAACGGTGGTGACCCACGTGCCCTGCCCTGAGAACGGTGCACTTGGCAGGACGCTGCTGCTTGACGCACTTGGCTAAGTGGTGCGGGGTGGTGGGAGGGCGTGGGTTGGTGGCCGTGAGCGGGCGCCTTCCTTTGCCGTTTGTTGGGGAGGTTCGCGGTGCGAAGCCACCGGCCGCCCTGGTTAATACCGCGCGCAGTCAGATTCGCAGTGGCGAACTTTAAAGGTCCTGCAAAGTTATTCGTGAAATGTTATAAATTACTCGCAGATTACTTTATTGGAGGAAATAAATAAAAAACATCATTGATTTTTTTTTTATCTCGGTTATCTTTTCGCAGAAGTCGTTGCTTAGCCGTTGTAATCTTCGCAAGTGTCCACTTAATCGTTATCTTTACGGACACCATCCTTGTTCTAAACATGACCTTTATCTGCCAGGGTCAAAGCAGGGACTACTTAATAAAAATACATTTTACATTTATTGCATGAGCGATTGGCTTCGTTAAAATACAGAGATACTTGTAATTAATCTTTATTTAAAAAAACTGCTTCATACTCTATGCTCATGTTGCACCTCCGATTATCACGGTTGGTTACATACGTTGCAAAAGAAGTTCAACATACATGCGTATGTTATGCCTTAAGTTCTGAACACGTGATTGCAAACTTTTGGTTATATGCTGCATATCGTTGCCTTTTTTTTTTCACGACACGATAATTTCTGTCATGTTTAGAGTAGTTATTTTTTTTACATTTAATGCGCGGATTTAAACGACTTGTGACAAAAACCGTGCACTTCGCGGACAGTTTAAAATAAAAATTGAAAACGTCACCGATGCATCCTTTACAAGTTTGCATTTTCCATTCCTTTATTGCCAGTAAAAAATAAGTTTACGTTTTCGCGACGGATAACTAGTTGATAGCCGTTTCGTCAAACCTCCCGTCTCGTCATCACTATCATCCACGACACCCCACACCTCCGATTGGCACATTTGTCTTCGCACGGTGCGAAAGAAGGTCAACTTACGTACGTGCATACAAACCACGGAGCTTGAGTCCGATATGTTCCACGCTGGTCAGTGTGGGTTGCTGAACAGCAGAGGTGGGGAGGGGGGGGGTTAGACCAGATCAGATGTCACTCACCAATGATGTTAGCCATGACCAGGCGTCAAAGTCGGCTACCAAGTTCATACCACTGTGTGCAAACCACTGTGCCACTGCTATGGCCGCCCTTGTCAAGCTTGTGAGAGAGCTTTCCGCACAGTTTTGCTACTGCATACACTGACATTCGTAAGTGATATTCATAACAGTGATATTCATTCATAATGGTTATACAGGACAGCCTCCCTCAATCTTGGGTCTTTCAAGAAAAGGCCTCGCATGGGATATTTGGGCAATTTCTTTACAGGTATTATTTCGTGTGGGAGGAGGAGACGGGAATGCCGGGATAAACTCCCACGCGTATTCGGGGAGAAATTGTAACTCGACACGGTGTATAAGAAACCCGGTTCATTACCTTGGGCCGGTCCCATCGGGTATCACCCTCTACACGATCTTCTGGATTGAGGCATGCACCGTCACGCCCGGCGGATTGCAGCGAACGCTGTCGCGTGTGTCTTCGGCGTGTTCGCGATGGGACCTCGACATCTGAGATCGACATGTCGTCACAGCCAAATCCGTTGATGACACCCGCGCATCGCCAACGCTTTCCGCTCACGGCCAAACCCTGCAGCTGTTGCACAATCAACGCGACCTCCAAGAACTGGCCGCACAGTCTCCCGCCATCTGCGCTTAGTTTCAAGTAAACTATGAAATAAAAAAAAGATTTTACCAGGTAATAAGGCCCACTGAGATTATAGTTATTTTTCAGAAGCGATCTGGCGATCACAAATGATAGCTTAACGAAGTGGCTTATTGCGTGGAAATGTCTAGCGGCCAGATACTGTAAACGCTCGTTGATTCTAAATGTGGAGGGAAAAATCGGAGGATCTAGAGAAGAATCCACGACCACGGGGAGAGAGACGCAAACTCCAAATATACATGCGTCAGGGTCGGGTTCGAACCCACAACTTTTATACCAGTCCAATGCTGGTCTCAGTCACCGGACCCTCTGTCCTGCACACATGCCCTGGCCAGCGTAGCCTTTTTCCGAATCATATCAGCCACGATTACCTAAAGGCGGTCACTGCATCGCGTGCATTTGGATGTGTTTCTGTGGTCGTCTGGAACGCTCTTCGTTCCAATATTAGGAATCCACTGGACCGATGCACTTTCAAATCTAGATTGAAAACTCATTGCTTTCGAACTGCGTTTTGTGTTTAATTCGTTGTCATTCCCCCGCACCTCCGATTCGGACGGTTGGCTACGTACGGTGTGAAAGAAGTTACACATACCTACCTGCCACGTTCTCTAACGGACTTGTGCAATTCCTTAGACTTGTGTTGCCACTGAATTCCTCGCATCTGTCTCAAGTGCTAACCCGCTTCTTCTGGAAGTGTGGTTTTAATTCAGACTCAGATGTTTGACGGTGCTAGGGACCTGCTGATCACGTCAGCACGGCTAACCGCTGTCAGCTCCTGTGCACGTGTGCTTTTCATGGGCAAATCTGAAGAATTTGCTGCCAACTACAAAGCCATCAGATTATTCCTTCGGGACGGCGTTGTAGCTGAAGGTCTTCTGGCGCTTAATAACTTTCAAACATTGTTATGGATGTAAGCAGTCGTGATGTTAATGATTTCATTTCAATACATGGCCGGTATGCAGCATGTTGCTTTTGTCCATTTGTCTCTTATTCTGCATTGTCCACGCTTTCAACATTTTCTGTAAAGAACTATTACTAAATAAATTGATGCGATGGAATTTTGTATTAAATTGGACAATTTCGTCTTGTAGCCGGAAGTGTCCCACCCATATCTGTGCTATAAGCGCAAGTAACATGGGGCAAAATACTATAATTGTAATGTTTAAGTTGAGTGATTTTGACCATTTTTAGGCTTAGGGAGGGGGGCGGGGTGAATATTGATTTATATAAAAGCATTTTGCAGATTGACGTTACGAAGATAAAATGCCACGTATCCTTTTGCAGTTTTTGTCGTGAACTTTTCGTATTTTGTTTACAATATACGCCGACAAACGTCGGGTATTTTTTTTATTGCCCCTTCAAATTAAAAGTCTCGACGAGAAACAATCATTTGCACCTATCATCAAACGTGATAGGTGCAAATAGTCCCACAGAGCACTTGCTATTCAGTGTGAATTTCCATCCGAGTTGACCTAGGGGAGATCATCTCGAGATTTGGAGACACTTATAATTTGCTTTCGGAGTTGGGGGAATTGAACTCGCATCAATGGGGCCCATTCATTACCATCCCGTGGGGCTTCATGATTCATGAAATTATTCCTAAAAATAAGTAATCTCAAGGCTTAGTTGGCAATCCTTGGGACATGTAATGCTCCTCGCTCGTGTGCTGATAACAAAAGTTGACGTGTTGTTAAGCAACGTGTTAAATTGACGAAGGCAGTCGATACGGTGGGAAATCGGTTAAATTAATTAGATGGCTGACGAGCTGCTGCTGCTGCATGCATGGCCGCGGTACCAACATGAGCCGCGTCTAACTGTTTAACGTTGTTTTAATCTCATTATTTTCGTAACAAAACAAACAGCAATACCCCAGAAACCGAATATATGTTGACTTTTTCTCTCTCTCACTCCCTGCATACTTTCATTCACGAGATTCCAGTGCCCCCGTCCGTGATACGGTGGATAAGCTCACCCCCCTACCAGAACGTTCGTGATGCTCCAATGGAGAACGCGGCACCACCGTGGCCGCAGCCCGCCCGAGCTGCATCGTCCTCCACTTGTCGAACGACAACGACTCGCAAACGAACGGGAAGTCGGCAGCAGCAGCAGCAGCTGCCGCGACCGACGCAGTGAACCGGCGTCAACAATTGCCCAAGCTCTGCGGGTCCTTGATGCATCAATGTGTTATCGACCAATTAAGGATGAGCGTTACATGTGGGAGGAAACCGGAGCGCCCGGAGAAAATCGACTTCGTGCGAGGGGGAAACACTCGATCCCGTACAGGTGGAACAGGTGAAGCGAATGTGGACACCTCCGCCGGTATTTCACATTGTTTCGCATGCATGATTCTATTGGCCATAGTTTAAACAATTAGTACCATCTACGTTAGCGGGGCTTGTGTTGTGCATACGTGTGTTTATATCGGGGCGACACGCGTGAATCATTTGACGACTCCATCCATTTCAAAACGGTCATCAGGCGATTCATTGGCCACATAGAGAAATCGGAACCGCTAAAGCGATGCCACAGCAGTTGGTAAGGGGCCGTCCATAAATGACGTCACGCACCTAGGGGGCGGGGGGGGTCAGACATTTGTGACGAGGGAGGGGGTTCGAGAAATGTGACGTCACATCAAAATGCGCAACTTTAAATAAATATAGACAGCACGTTCTACTTAATTAAAATCTACGGGAGGTGCAAATGCGGTCACACGTTCATGCGCTCGCAAAAAAAAAGTTTCAGCTTTTCATTTAAATTTCATCACGGAGATCGTCGGTGCGACTTTCAAGTTGAACACAAGGTGGTAGCAGCACACCACGCATGCAGAGCCACCCCGCGTGTGTGTCCTCAGCCCGTGTGTGTGTGTCAGACCGTGTGTGTGTCCGCCCATGTGTGTGTGTCCGCCCATGTGTGTGTTCTCACACACGGGCTGATGACGCAGTGGGGAGCGATAGTGTAGCGGTTAGCGCGCTGCGCTATGAACCTGGCGACTCGGGTTCGAATCCCGCTCACGGCCGACATCAGTGACGATTATCTGAACCGATCCCGGGCCTCCCCTAGGTCGACTCAGCCTTAAATGAGTACCTGGTGCGATGTGTCAACATCATCACTAGGGAGACAAAGGCGGCCGGGCGTGGTGTTGGCCACCCAACCCCCTCGTGTGCCGTGCCGACCTTCATAGGTCCTCGCTAACAGCACTTGCCCCAACAGTCTGTTAAGGCTAAATGAGGGATCTTTGTGTGTCCCTCAGCCCGTGTGTGTGTCCTCAGGCTGTGTGAGTGTGACAAGCATGGCTGTCTTCTCCCTCACCATACCGCATGGAACCATCTCCATCTGCTCGCTGCCGTTCATGGGCTTTCAGATTCTGTTGAATGTACAGTTCTTCTGAAAGACCTTTGGTCTCAAACTTTCTCTTTTAGTTGTTGTTGTTGCGAAATTTCTGGGCATTTCTGTCATAAAGAATTTCAAAAGAATGCCAGATATCCAAGTGGCACTTTTTGGGGGATGGGTGGGGGGTGAAGAGCAAACTTTTTTGGAATTGCTCTGGCCCAGTGCATCACTCACGATCACTGTAATCCTGGCAGTCCTAAGTTCGATCCCCGGCAATTGCCAACGTCATTGGCGAGTGATATCTGAACTGATCTTGACCCCCCACCCCCCTCACTATATGGCGATGTATGGTGATTCTTGAAAACGAAACAATTTTATTTTATTTGACCAGGTAAAGACCTACTGAGCCGACCTGGCCACACGAGATTGCTCAACGAAGTGGCTTTTCATCATGTGGACATTTTATAGCAGCCAAAATGCTCTAAACGCAGGCAAGAAATGCGAGTGGCAAGAGGAGGTGGAGAATAATAATCGGCGCAGTGCATTGTTATCGTCCTCTGGTCTAACACCGTTTGAGACGAGGCACGAAAGAAAGCCGTCTCTGGTGTGGACCAATCAGTTTCAAATACAATTGCATATACTATCATAGTGTATTTTTGTTTGCATTCTGACCACAAGTATTGTGGTTAATGCAGACATGATTCCTTGTAAAAGGTTTCAGTTGGGTGTTTTAACATCTTAACACCTGTTTTGTTGCCAGAAAAAAGGGGAAAACACCTATTATCATGATGAATATGTGCATTGCCCTCGAAACGGTTTAGCCTACACCTGTTTTATTTCCAGAAAGGGTAAAGCCTCTTCTTGATTTTTTTCCATCATTTTGACAATGCCACAAAGGGTCCCATCGATATACATCGTAATTATTGTGGTTGTTGTTCGTGAGCAGGCTGCTATCGTGAAAATCGTTGCTGCAGGGGCGTCCGTTGATGTCGTGCCACCGTCCAGCCAGCAGGGGATGATGGTGGTCTTTGAGTTCGCCTATTCGTGATCAAAATGCCAATGACTCCTCGACTTACGAACTCTCAGAGATACGAACACAGCTGTCCATATGTCAAGTGGGCCTGTACGGACCGAGAGTCGTAAGTTAAACCGCCGCGCAATAGATGGAGGTGGTGGCGGCATCTACATCTGCAGATCATTAATAACCAGTGGCATATACAGGATGTTATACAACTTTTACAGCTATTTCCTGTGTTTCATGCACACGCCGTCCAACGTGGTTGGGAATGGACAGGAGTAAAGTTGGGCTTACGAACAAATCGACTTACGAACAGATCTCTGAAACCTAACTCGTTCGTAAGTAAGGGGAGTTCGTTTAAATCCAACGCTGAGATCCATTCCTCGACAGCGGCGACCACTTTTGCATAAACCCCTGAACCAGCAAACGTCCCAGGGTCGTGACAACTAAAATGTAGCGAATCTTGCCCGCGTCATCATTCACCTTCCCCATAAGAGACGTGACAATTGCCGGCCTTCTAGAAGTGATGACACAGGGTGGCCAAATAAGCCAGGACACGTACGGGTTATGTTGAACTTTATTTTAACACTTGCATTGAAACATTTTTATTGTTTCATCTTTAAGTCAATATTCTATCTATTATTAATATCTATTTTTATTCTTCCTGCGGGATCACTTCAAATCCGCCGTTTTACAAAAAAACTCGACGAAGACACCAGAATGGAATTGAGACGAAACATAATTGATGAATGTTTAAAGACCACACCTGTAACTACACCTGCAATCTTCAACAACAAAAAGTCCTCAATTTCAAAAGATATTTCGTGCATCATCGATGTTAATAGAAGTCAGTTTTAACGATAGTTGGAAGCGATTAAAAGACCCTCTGTGTCACGACGTTTCGAACGCAACACAAGCGCTCATCATCATCAGGAGGTGGAAATAGGGTTAAACACACAGAGCGAGGGAACACACAGTGGGGACACCGCGTACATAGCACATAGAGAACGGCAAACTGCATTGGAGGCAAATACAGCAAGAAGATGCAGGGAGACGAGAACTCAACAAACCTTAGAAACATCACGTGATGCAAACCAGTCGGCCAACAACACAGTTAGACACTCACCTGGTGGACCACGTATTTCAAAAGACTGCTAAATTTCATGTTCATCTTTTTGGCTGAACATACCAACATAGAACAGAGTGAACAGATATGAGGTACAAGGTAGCAGAGATACGTACACAGAGAACAACACGCAGGAAAGATGTTTTGGGCAGCACAGAGGGACAACCAGAGTAACACCATAACAAGAGACACATGGAGAGGCACACACAGAAAGACGCCTGGAGGGATAACGTACAGGGAATTTATATAGGCTGTGTGTTCCCTCGCTATGTGTTTTATCCCATTTCCAGCTCCTGATGATGAGCGCTTGTGTTGCGTTCGAAACGTCGTGATTTTCATTTTATTTACATTTTATTTCTACATACGTGACTTTACCGAAAAAAACCAATGAGTATAGTAATTTCTGCAGTCACGAAAGCTTCAATTCTAGATTAACCTCGTGTGTCCTGACTTGGGCGACGAGACGACATGCGAAGGGAATGACACCGCTTGCGATCTTTAACGTCAATTCGTAGCCTTTGATGTTCTCCGCGGTGTCGTGGCCAAAGCACGGCCCCTGGAGTAGAAAGAGGGCGGTAAAGATACCGGCATCGCAAGAGCAAGCCACTGTGTTGGCAAGCCAGAGGCATAGCTTGAATTCCACCTTTGCCAAGTATTCACAGCTAAATAGACATTTTATTCATACTCTTTGGTTGTTTCGGTAAAGTCACGTAGGTATAAAATAAAATAAAGCAGTTGGGAAAGCACCTGATGATGGACGCTTGTGTTGCGCCCGAAACGTCGTGATTTATTTTATTTTCTACCTACGTGACTTTTCCGAAAGCACCAAAGAGTATGGATTCCTGCAGTCACGAAAGCTTCAAATCAAGATTTTATTCAGAGTTAATTTTCAGATTTTAGCAATGACTCTCGATGTAGATGCATTACATCGTGGGATTTCAATGGCTAGTCTGCGTACTGGCTGTGGAAGTAGCCCAGGCAGACGTGTGTGTGTCTACGTGTACGTGGGGAGCGGTAGTGTAGCGGTTAGCGCTACGCTGCGCTATGAACCTGGCGACCCGGGTTCGATTCCCGCTCACGGTCCACATCAGTGACGATTATCTGAACCGGTCCCGGGCCTCCCCTAGGTCGACTCAGCCTCAAATGAGTACCTGGTGCGGTGTGTAAACATTGCCACTAGGGAGACAAAGGCGGTCGGGCGTGGTGCTGGTCAGCCACCCCCTCGTGTACCGTTCTGGCCTTCATAGGTGCTCGCTAACAGCACTTGCCCCTACAATCTGTTCAGGCTATATGGGGGATCTATGTATGTGTCTTTGTATGTATGTGTTCGCATGTGTCTGTGTGCGTGTGTGATCTGGCCACCCACCCTTTCGTGTGCCGTTCTGGCCTTCATAGGTGCTCCTCGCTAACGGCACTTGCCCCTACAGTCTGTTAAGGCTACATGGGTGACTTTGTATTTGTATATCAATGCAACGTAACTACGAACTCAGTGATGCGAGCTCGATTCCAGGCTCACGTGAGCAGCGAGCAGTTTCACAACGTGTCATGGGCTGGGCACATGCCAGGTCAACCCCAGCCTTACGCACTGGTGCACTGTGTAACACATCAGCGATGGGGAGAGACAAATGCGCCGGGCGTGGTGCTGATCACGCTGCCACCCCTCGCAAATGCGCCATGCCAGCCTTAATAGGTGCTCGCTAACAGCACTTGCCCCAGCAGTCTTCAAAAGGCAAACAAATGTGGTTTTTGATAATTGGTGTTTTTACCCTTTAATCTGGCAACAAAACTGACACCTTTTTTTACGAGGAGTCATGTTTGCATAGACCACAATACCTGCAGTCATAATGCAGGTGTGGACCAATAAACTTCAAGGACAGTGCATACATTATCAGAGTTATGTTTTTTTTTGCATTATGACTGCAGGTATTGTGGTCTATGCAAACATGACTCCTCGTAAAAAAAGGTGTCAGTTTTGTTGCCAGATTAAAGGGTAAAAAACCAATTATCATATTTTTTTACTGGCAAATGAGGTACCAATGGAGGAAATGTGTTTTTTGTTTTGCTTTGGTAGATGTGTGTGTATACGTTCGCGATGAGCAAGCGTATGGCCGGCAGTGCTTTCCATCTGAGCGTTTCACGCCCCTTAATTCGTGGCCAGAGTGACAAGCCTAAATTGGCAATCAAGTGCCCATGCTTAGGGAGACATCCCAAGTCCCCACATCCTTTACAAATATGGGATATAGCTTTCCAGCACGACTCCCTCTCTCGATATATATTGCTCCTATTAAAAAAAATTAACCGGCACGGTTGAGATAGGGTGCGTGTATGGTCTATGGGTTTTATGTGTTTTCTTGGCCTCGCTCACGACTGAATCCCTTATAGGTTATAAACTGCAATGCTTTATGGTCGCCATCTAACAAACCACTCTGGCTTGCTCACATAAAGGCAAGCCGCTTTAGTGTTATGGTTATTTAATATTAAACTTTTTTTTATACAAAAATCGTATTTTGTACTAAGGGGCTCGAGCATTGTGAAATGTACGGGAAAGATCGTCCCCCCCCACCGCCCCTACCGCCCGCCACGTCTTTAATTCCAGGAGCAAAAGCGGCCGCTATAAAATACACGAAAGTGTCCCAGCCACGTGTGACCGGGGCCCACTTCATTTGCCGAACGCGACAATTAGAAACCCAACATTTATTATATAAAAAGTGAAAAAGAAACTGCGTTCTTTATTTTGTATTATTCGACCACAAAACTTACCAGTTCTCATGAGCCCTACGTCTGCAGGAACATTAACCGTATGGATGGTGGTTGGGGGGGAGGTGAGCTGAAAAAAAAAAATGTTTGCGGGAGTGCCACTTAAACTAAAAAGGCATATGCACGCTCTATGAGCTTTTATATGCTTTCTGAAGGATGCCCACATAGGGTCGCCCCAGTTGTAAAACGGCAACATTTGATGGGCCTGACTCTAAAGAGGGACACGTCACTCTCACGGCTCGTGTGCCACACGCACACGCACGGACACGTGTGTGTCCATTTCAACGACGGTCGTGGCCCCACGCTCCGCCGACGAGGGAGATATACAAAGCCCCGTAATTGCAATATTTCCCCCGCATGCATCAAGGATGCATTTGGATGTCCGATACAGCCTCTAATGCACTCGCCCGGTAATTATTTAGATGCGCCTCATGCGTAGCCGTCCCTATGAAATGCGCTGTTAAATTGACTCGCTAATAACCACCCCGCCCAGTAGTATAATGTGGGTTTTCGCACGGCAATACCTGCCTGCTCATGAGCCACCTGCTGGATACTGGCCTCGTGGTTGCGGCTGTATCCGTGGGTTCGCATAACGCCGTCGGTGTGCACGCGTGCCCTATTTATTTGAGCAAAGTGTTATTTATGCAGCGTATACAAACACCGTAGCGTACAGGCACATGCAGTGCTTAATATTCTTCGTATCACATGGAGTCTTTTTTCGATACGTCCGCCAGAAGCTCAGGCCCGGGCAGCTTCTCAGCTGGTAATTAAGTATCTGGAGGAAGCATCTCCCGTCGGGTCCATACGTGGCATCGCCCGTCTCCTGGCACGGCAATGAAGGACCACAATGCACGTTGACGGGCCCGGGGCAATAACATTGCGTTGATTCTGACGTATGCGCCACGTGTTGAGTTGTTGTTTGACCAGAGCGGGAGATCGTGAGTTCTTGTGATCACTGTTTCATTGCTTTTATGGCTTCATTTTGGTGATTTCGAAAAGTTTTTAGGTTTGGCCATGTTTGTTTGTTGTAATACGGAGTTAGACTGATGACCTTAATCTAAGTTGCCTTGTAGTTGTTGTTGTTTGACTTGCATCCCACTGGGATTTTTGCACACAATGTTGGTGTACGGTGCTTTTTCTGCAATATTTTGCAGTTTTTTCCTGGATTTTTCAGTTTGCACATAGTCATATTCACTTTAAGATGTTTTCTTGTTCATGTTTTTGTTTTTTGTTTGTTGCGGTTGCACCCGATTCAAGAGCCGAATGGCTCACAGGACTATACCAAATAAATGAGACTGAAGTAAAACTGAGAGACCGGGACAAGTGAACGACGCGGGAATTCCAACAAAGAGAAATCTGCACAACAACAACAAAAAACACACAACAACAAAAACACACAACAATAACAACAACAACCCACAAAACACACACACCAACAACAACAAAAACACAACAACAACAAAAACAGACACAACAACAAAACACACACCACAACAACAACAAAAACACACACAACAACAAAAACACAACAAAAAACACACAACAACAACAAAAACATACACACAACAAAAACACAACAAAAACGCACACAACAACAAGAAAACACACACACACAACAACAAAAACACACACAACAAAAACACACAACAACAAAAACACACACAACAAAAACACACAACAACAACAAAAACACACACAACAAAAACAAAAACACACACAACAAAAACACACAACAACAGCAAAACCACACACAACAACAACAACAAAAACACACACAACAACAAAAAACACACGCAACAACAACAACAAAAACACACGCACACACGCATCGTGTGCAGCTCAAGTCGGCTCTGGCGGATAACTTCCAAAAGTGTTGTCACTGCAAATCAGTGAGTGCCACGTGACCCCACGTCACAACACAAAAACGGAGCCGGGGCCACCTTCTGTCGGCCTCGACGTCGAAGTCTACAGCGGGCGAATTACTCGGTTCGCCGATGATTGGGGCAGCGCGTGCATTGAGTGAAACACATCGAGACCGTACGCTGTGAGTGGAAGGCAGTGAACCTTCAGCCCGAAATGTCCTGGCCCAGATGCAAGAGCAATTGTTTTCTGAACGTCCTTGTTTGTACGCTTGAACGCGGCTGTGTTTGTGTGCCACGTGTCACCTTCCCAGCCCCTTCTTGAGTGCATATTTATAAAAAAGAAAATCACAAGTTGTAAGCGTCTACTGGTGCGAGATGCTGATGAAGCGACTGCCCAAGGAGAGATTTGAGAAGCCACGGGGAGTTCACGTCTCTCTCTCTCAAGGATAGCATGGGTCAAGAAGCGACGACTGATACAGTTCAACACAGGCCTAGCCTAACAAGGCGAACACAACAACAACAAACATCGCGGGAATCATGGATATTGTGCAACGAAGTTGTCGAAACAAACTCGAGGGAATTGTCAGAAAATCGAATCATCTGTCACACTGCGGGGAGATCAATGTCAACACGACTACGAATAATGATAATAATGATAATAATCACGATCGCGATAACGGTGAATGATTAACCCCCAGATAAAGGCCCTCGTTGACTCTCGAGACGCCTTCCAGGAGGATCCTGCGTGAGGATGTTTGGCCTCTACCACTTGTCTCTCTAGTACTTGTTTCTCGAGTACGATTGCGCAGCTCAGCTGCTGAACAAGGGGCCATGTCCCGAAACGTCGATTATTACAATATCTATTTCTTCCTTTTGGTGACCACGGCGTTCTGTCGAATGTGTTGCGGGTTTTTTCGTATCCTTATCCGTCTCCTTTGCAGTGGGTGTCAACGCTTCCGAGCATTATTAAATGTATCAATCAGACTCACAGAGACACGCGCGTCTCTTAGCACGGAGGCACCAATCTCCCTGCATGGGACCACGCTGCGTGAGTGACCGTCCGCTTTAAAATTTCCCGGAAAGTCCATATCGTGATCCTTTATACCCGGTTCGCCTAATGCGCCAATGATATATTCATGCACCAGCCCCCCGGGGCCGCCTTAGGTTTTGACTGCCGTGCACGTTCGTTACAAGAGGGTGTCGAAGTACAAGGAGCAGGATATATATGTAGTGCTGAACTTTACGCGAACAACTTCTTCCTTTTCTGTCGTCACTTTATTTTACCAACACAGCACATTTCGCCACCATTCTCCAGCGCGTTCGCCGCTCGCTCGCCGCGCTCCACCGGCCTCGCTAGCTCCGATCCTCCCTCCCTCTCTCCATCTCTCCCGACTCCTCTCTCTGCTTCTCCATCTCACCCCAGCCGCTTTCTCTCGGCTTCTCTGTCTCACTCCAGCCGCTCTTCCTCGGCTTCTCTGTCTCACTCCTCTCCGTCTCTACTGCTACCCTATACTTCTTCTTCTACTCCACTGCTACCCTACGCTTCTTCTTGTATCTTCTTCTGCTCCGACCGTCTCCGTCCGGCTCCCAGGCACAACTCCCCGTCTCTATCTGAAGCCCCTGTATTTATCCCCGTCCCTATTCATTTACAATTAATTAGTTGGCGTCCCCCCCCCACGACGCCCCGCGCCCCTGGCCCCCGTTGTCACCTGTCCCCATTCCCAGACTTAGAGGCGCCACCTTGTCCCCAACAACAACAACCGGCCAATCACTGCCCTGCATCCATAATTGCCTAACTGGCCATCTCCGTCTCACTCGTTGTCCCCCAGCAACAGCAGCATGTCCTGATATGACCCCACTGTTCCCAATCTGCACGTGTTTACTATTACCCCCCTTGGCACGTGTTAAACCACTACATCACCCCACCCCCCCGTGATAAAGAATTATCCGTCCCAGCTAAGCACAATCAACGGTAACGCATGACCAGTGGACAGCGAACATCTAACAAAAATCCACACATAATTACAAAAGTCCCACCAACAACGTATTCAGTACAATAACGCCTCAATCGAATTTAACGGAAAGTCCTTTCTCGAGAGCGGGTTCCCGTAGCCGGTCCATCACCCCTGCCTGGGTGGACAGGGGACAAGTCTGGGGAACACTCCCACGTTGGCACGGGGCTGCATGCTGCCCTCGATGCGTGCCCGCCCTCGTGACAGCGGTCATCCGCTGGCGTGACCGTATCCCGCTCCCATGCGTCCTGGGGTGGCTCACGAGGTAGCGGCTGGCCAACCGGCACACGGCCAGAGAGCCTGCCAGAAAGCCTCTGCCGAGTCAATAGCGACGGTCCTGCAGACACACGGGGGGTAGACTGCTGAGGTGCGTTCACATGCCACCGCACCACAGGTTCGTCGGACACATCCAATACAGGCCGTTCCGGGATGGGAGATGACGCATCATATGGAGACAAATTTCTTAAGACGCGACGGGTGAACATGCCACAAGTGCCAGCCACAGCAAATTCGTACACTCTGGTCCCGACAAGTCTCCACGATTTCACCGGGATCCTGCCAGGGTCGATGGAACTTTGGCGACGTGCCCACCAGCACCATAGGGCAGTGCAGCCAAGCCCTATCCCCCACACGTGGTGGCTCCCGCGGAGACTGTGCCGTGCAGGCGTTCATTGGCAGCCTGCCTCTGCTCTGTGTTACCCAACGAGGCCTCTCTAGCCTCTTTCAGATGGTCTAATGCCACCTGCATGGGGGCAGGCACCGCCAATGACCTCCCCTTCACTTGCACGCTCAACCTGACCAGGGCTGGGGCCTCCTGTTACCGACCGTACATTAAGTAAAATGGCGAATACCCCGTCGAGGCGTGTGGGGCCAACCTGTAAGTGGCAAGGGCCGCCGGAACGTATAGGTCCCAATCAGTTTGTGCTGAATTAACCTGCTGGCACAACATAGACGTCAGCATCCTATGCAGGCGCTCGACCATCCCATCGGTTTGCGGGTGGTACAGGGACGTCCACATTTTTTTCGTACCCAGTGAGTCACACACTTCTTCCAGTAGATGGGAGGAATTTGTTTTGCCCTGATCAGTGAGCAGGTGCTCTGGGGTGCCTTTATTGAGGACGTATCCCTGCAGGAAGGCCTCAGCGATCGACCCCGCCGATTGGTCCACCAGTAGCCATACCATAGGCCACCAAGTGAGGTACTCGACACCCACCAGCAAATATTTGTGACCCCGCGGGGTGACGGGGAACGGGCCCAAAATATCCAGGGCGAGAATTTCGTTTACGCGGGAGACCCGTATCGATTGCAATGGTACCCGATATGGTTGTGCCGGCGCCTTTCTCCGCGCGCACTCGTGGCAGGTCTTAACGAACAGGTGAACGTCGTTTTGCATACCCGGCCAGGAGAAATCATTACACAAGGTCAGCGCAGTTTTCTTCTCCCCCAAATGCATCAGCCTCTCGTGCGTCTCACAAATGAGCTTGCCTCTCAAGCATAACAGAACCACAATACAAATTTTTTGCAATACGACGTCCCACCGCACGAGGAGACCGTCAGCGAGCCGAAGGAAGGGGCGATCCTCCGACCCTTTAGAGCGGGAGGCCCGAAGCCTCATTCTGGACAAGGAGGAATCGTTCACCTGTAGGTGCGTCCAACAAGCCAGCGACAACCCCAGTAAGCCGGATCCCTCGGCTGGGACCCCATCAGCTGGGCCTGAATCGGCTGTGGCGGCCATGGCCGGAACGCCCTGCAGCGGCGGACCGCAGCGCAGCGAACCCTCAGTACATCTGCACGAGCCTGATGGCTGAGGCAATCTCGATAAAGCGTCAGCGTTGACAGGACGCATCCCCTTCCTATGTTAGACCGGTAGTACGATGCAAATCCCTCGAAGCTACGCATTTCCGACACCGTTTTTGGCACTGGCCACGTGCGTACATAGCTCGTTTTGTCCGGATCAGTGGCAACCCCCGCTGCGCTAACAACATGACCCCCGGTGGCACAGAAGCGTGTGGGGACTGGCCCGACACCGTCGGCGACTCTCGTTCCGTCACCATGAAGCAGTCGAACGCCTCCGCCAGCGTCGCTAGCTTGGCCTCCCACAGGCCCATAACAGCCCTCTATTCTTGAGCTGGGCTCGGGTTCTCTGCGTCGTCTGGTTCGCCCTCCTGCCCCAGAGGCACCCGATCGTCCAGGTCTGCTGGGGGAGCGGCAACCTCTAGCGCTGACGGGGGCACCACGTCTGCATCACTGCTGTCGGCCGACGAGTCCGCCGGTATGTTACTCCATTTATGCAATTTCTTCGACATGTCGGCGCATTCAACAATCACTTCCGACACCAGTTGTAGTGCTGAACTTTACGTGGACAACTTCTTCCTTTCTGTCGTCACTTTATTTTACAAACAGCACATTTCACCACCATTCTCCAGCGCGTTCTCCGCTCGCTCACCGCACTCCGCTGGCCTCGCTCGCTCCGATCCTCCCTCCCTCTCTCCATCTCTCCTGACTCCCCTCTCTGCTTCTCCGTCCCACCCCAGCCGCTCTCTCCTGGCTTCTCCGTCTCACTCCAGCCGCTCTTCCTCGGCTTCTCCGTTTCACTCCTCTCCGTCTCTACTGCTACCCTACACTTCTTCTTCTTCTACTCCACTGCTACCCTACGCTTCTTCTTGTATCTTCTTCATCTGCTCCGACTGTCTCCGTCCAGCTCCCAGGCACAACTCCCCGTCTCTATCTGAAGCCCCTGTATTTATCCCCGTCCCTATTAATTTCCAATTAATTAGTTGGCGTCCCCCCCGATGCCCCACGCCCCTGGCCCCCGTTGCCACCTTTCCCCATTCCCAGACTTTGAGGCGCCACCTTGTCCCCAACAACAACAACCGGCCAATCACTGCCCTGCATCCATAATTGCCTCACGGGTCGTCTCCGTCTCACTCGTTGTCCCCCAGCAACAGCAGCATGTCCCGATACGACCCCACTGTTTCCAACCCGCACGTGTGTACAATTACCCCCCTTTGGTGCGCGTTAAACCACTACATATATACACGTGTGTTTGTGTGTGTGCTACGCTGTAATGTTAAATGTTGAACCCACAGCTGTAGCTCCCAGAGACCGGACCACACGAAGGGAATGAACCGATAATGCGTGGAGAAGTTAATGCTGTGTCACGCACGCGTTGCTGTGTGAAATAGCTGCTAAGTGCACGAAGGAGCTGTGCTCCGTGCAAACATCGTCACTTGCAACGCTGAGTGTTGCTCTTCACCCATATATAGCGCGGTTTGGTTATTTGAGCTAAAGCATGGGCAGTCAGTGAGCTTCTCACTCGCTCGCTGTCCCTCTTTCTTCTTTTTTACGATCAGTGGAAACAAGAAGATGCCCGGTGTAGTTGGCACTTTGCTTCGTTCATCATTTCGTATTTTTTTGTAATGCTTTGCTTTATGTAAACCCCCCCCCTCGCTCTCTCGCTCACTCTCTCGCTCACTCTCTCTCGCTCTCTTTCGTTCTGCACGCAGCCCTTCTCGCAGTCAAACGGCCTCCGACGTATGGCTTATAACTGCATGCAGAGCTCTCCGTCATCTGCCACCGAGCACACGGACTCCTCCATCGCCCACTGCTCCTTGAAGGCCGGCACGGCGTGGGTCAGCCGCGCATGACGGAACTCCAGCCACACCCTGGCTCCGACCAGAGCGTAGAAGATGTCCACGCTGCTGGCCGGACGTTTCCCCTCCAGGGCCACCTTCCTCGCCCTGTATACAGTATGGCGAGCTTGGCATAGCCGACGAGCACGTTGACCAGCCCCTGAAGATGTTGCGGTCCGTTGCCCTTCGGGTATCCAAAGATGAGGACCGTCGGGGAGAAGTGGAGGCTGAACGTTAGGAGGATGTTTCTCAGGACCTTGTCCCTCTCTCTCTCTCTCGCTTGCTTGCTTGCGAATAATGCCGTGTGGTCTTTAACGTCCGCGTTGTCGGACGATGCTTTGGTAATTCTCCGTCGATGTTCGTGGTGATGATGGTGGTGATGACACAGAGCGGCTGGCTACACGAATCTAACCTTCACCATCCTTGCAGAGCAGCTCACAGGCGCAGCACGTGGCCCATTTA
>CM025670.2:7526226-7545461 GCA_014621495.2 Entosphenus tridentatus | reverse complement strand
CCCACACGCTCCAAACGATTACAAACCACGCCGTTGGCAGACGGGAGTGACATCTGTGACATCTGTTCACATGCATTTGGTCGAGTACAAAGCGGTTCTTAACCTTTACCGCAGCCTCTTGCACTCCTTTAGTTCTCAATTGTAAACAAAAACAAAACGTGTATAATGTTCATAGACACGTAGGTTTCATTAAACTAAGTGGTCGTGCTTACGTGCCCGTGGTAAATTTGTGTGTCGATGATTTACCTTTAAAAAAAATCCGGCTTGTCTCGCACCCCCAGAGTGGGGTGCGGTGGTGTAGTGCTTAGCGCGCTGCGCTCACGGCCAACACCGGTGACGATTATCTGAACCGGTCCTGGGCCGCCCCCAGGTCGACTCAGCCTCAAATGAGTACCTGGTGCGCTGTGTAAACATCGCCACTGGGGAGACAAAGGCGGCCAGGCGTGGTGTTGGCCACCCACCCCCTCGTGTGCCGTGCCGGCCTTCATAGGTGCTCGCTAACAGCACTTGCCCCTACAGTCTGTTAAGGCTATACAGGGGATCTTTGTCTTGTGGTTAATTTGTGTCGATGGTTTACCTTTTTAAAAAATCCGGCATGTCTCGCACCCCCCAGAGGGCGAGTGCCCCCCAGGTTAAGAACCACTCCTCGAGTATCTCGTTTACATTAAGTTAGGGCAGTAAGGACCAGTTCAGATAACGCTCGCCACTGACGTGCGCCTTGCCTTTGGACATCCGCGAAAAATATCTTTAAAGCTCATCGGATTCCTCAACGTGTAAATAAACACTCTGATTCCGCTTCATTACTGCCCAGTCAACTTTGCCCCACAGGCACGGTTTGGCTACGGCGGGTGCAGCATACGTACTTCGTATGTATGTATACTGGAAGAATGCAGTATGGATATGTAGTGAGCGACTCCCGAGACACGCCGAGTAGAAAGCTTCTTATTTATTAAGAGCACACTGGGCGATACACTTCGTAACGCAGCTACACACACAGGCGATCCTAACACTCACAGCCCCATCGCCGGCACACAACTACGCAGCTGTACGACTCGCGTGGCGACAGCGGCAGATCAACGAAAAGATGACTGCGGGCAGCGACGCAGCCAGGACTCAGAACTCCAAACAGCACCGAACCTCTGGTCCGCGTCTCCTTATATCTGCCCCGGCGCGGCAAAAGCTCCGACCTCTGGCCACGCCCCCTTTCCAGAACCTTCGAGCCGGTTCCCGGAGCTTCTCGACTGACTCCGCCTTTCACCTTTACCCCAGATACCCCCCCCCCTTATAATAAGGCATTACGTAATGCACCCAATAGCTGCAATTACCACTCCAAGCCGCCAGGTGGCACCCTGGCATTACACATACAACAACAACGCAGCTCCTTACGAACATAAGCACTGGGATGGGGGCATGTCACCCACTGGTGGTTTTGAGTTAAGGATGGACATTTCACATTACAACGGCGGTGGATAATATCTCTATAAGACAATCACTGCTGACTCTCCCAACAGCACCCCCCGTTAGCCTTACCATCCTCAGAGTGATGCCGATGTTGATGACCATGGATTATTGCTGCTTATGATGATGACATTAAAGGTGATGGGTCTGAGTTGTCCCTGCGCTGAGAGATTCTAGCTCACCATCTTTGCAGTTGGGAGCCTGAATCTTGATTCATCACATTCATCAAATACATTCCCCAGCCGCAACCATCTATTAACGCTGCCTTGTAACAGAAGAAAAAATAATAATATATATAGCAGACTGACCATTACTGGCCATAGCCCGTCTGCAGGGCAGAAGCAGAGATAAAACAGATGTATTGATTATACCTCCAACTGCATAGCTGTCCAACTATAAAGTCACTGCCCTCTCTCCCTCCTCTAAAGAAGGCTTATTGCCCATAACGTCAGCCTATTTTATCGTTACAATGCGGTGCTGTGGAGTGATGGCGCAGTGGTCAGGACACTGCACCTTGAACCCGGTGACCTGAGTTTGAGACCCGTCCACTGCTAAAAATCGGGTCATGAGACTTAGGCGCCCCGCTTGACCAAACCGCGGTGACAGGCGTGGTGAAGTATGGTCACAATAATCCCTGCGACCGACACCACGCGGGGGGGGGGGGGCTTCGTCCGGCTGTAACTGCACTGGTGATCCGTCAATGCGTACCGAGCATTGTGAACTTACGACACGTGTACGTCACGTGTCCATTCGTGGAGCATGCTGGTAATTGTATACGGCACGTGTTCAAGGTCGGGCCCAAGGGCCCCACCACCCAACCAAACACCATCTCACTTCGTACTTGCACACAGGTCAGTGCAGTGACGTCGCCACAGTGCTAGAACCATACTCCAGACCATCACTTTGAATAATAATTATTATTTTTATTTTCCCCCTCTCTTAACTAAGTTTTTAAACCCTGTGCCGGACAACTCGGGACACACAACCGAGGCATGATACAAAATAAAACCGTCATTAGACCTCCTTTGCCAGTACCAAAATATAATAATAGGGTTTTCCCCTTTTTTCTGGCAAAAAAACTGAAACCTTTTTACGAGGATTCATGTCTGCATTAACCACAATACTTGCAGTCAAAATGCAAACAAAAACACACTATGATAAATATTGGCATTGTCCTTGAAACTGATTGGTCCACACCAAGGGACGGCTTTCTTTTGAGCCTCGACCCAATTGGTGCTCGACCAGAGGACGCCAAAATAAAAGCGTTTTTTTGTAGTTTAATTTTCCTTAGAATAATATGCACACCACATTTTAGGCAGCTAAAGGGACGATAATACGCATGGCCTGATTGTAAATACGGTAACATTTTTTGTACTGAATGAAACAAAGTGATTGCAGTGTCAGCTCGAGTGTGCCCTTCCCACACAATATCCAGCCAGGTGGCTCAACGGTGGCAATCGCAACGTTTAAATCTGCACCTGACAAGAAAACCCATCATCATGAGAAACAGCAAACAAAAAGCGCAGGCCGGAATACACCAAAGAAAATCCATGAGTTTCAAACGAAACGCGGCAAAAGACACTCATTAACAGCGCATTACGCAAAACATTGTCAGCATTTCATCATGGTGATCTTAGACCACAAATCACTTCTTCAGGAAATGCTAAATGTTTGTTGTTGCAAATGCCCTTGCCGTTCACGCCGTTCACGAATTTTGCTATATTTGAAAATCTTGGTTCGGGATTAACTCAGCCCAATATTCCTCGGGGGTCGGGGGTCGTTAAAATAAGTACCACTTTGTGCGGGGAGTCAACGGTGGCATTCTACGGACAGACTTTGCACCGTCATAAGAATGTTGAAATTCCACCACTGGCGCGGAGCTGTTAACAGGCGATCAGAATCAACTCTTCGATGGTCATTTTATCAGGAAATTACTTTGCATTTTGTTGTTGTTGTAACCCCTCAAAATTGCGTTAGAGCAGAAGCCGGATATAAGCACGTTCCCTATGAAGATGGCCACGCGTGTGCTTATATCCACATACCCTTTGCCTTCTCCCTTCAGCGCAATGCAAGCAAATTATTCGCGTGTTTTTTTGTCGTTGTTGTGATTCTGCGTTGGTCACGTGGTGCAACAACCACAATGAACCCAACGCTTCAAGAGCACGTTCGTCAATAACGCCGTCGCGTGGCCTTACGTGGAAACAATTAAAGATAGCACGCGACCTATCGGGCAGTGAGCCCTTCTTCATTATCGCGCGAGTAGAGATTAAAACACCGTTGTTGTTGTTGTTAAAATGCAATTCTCATCAAGGCCCGTTGTGTAAACAAGTGCAGCCTTCCAACTCGTGTCATTCACTCGGTGTCACGTGGCCTCCCTCGTTGAGGGCTTAGAAAATGGGGCCGCTGCCTGAAATGTGACCCGTTTTGTATTGTTTCTTTTACGGCCACGGGCGCCTTTTGACAAATGCGTTGGGTTTCGTGTATTACAAGGACGTATTGCTTTGTACGAGATCTGTGCTTATGCAAGGTGTGCTTATTTTCAGTTCCTACGACTGTGTAAATGCTATGAAATAAAATCAAAGCGATTCCAGGCTGGGATAACGCACGCTTCGTTACGACCGCGATATTTGACATTTCGTTCCGTTGTCTCTCTCCGAGAGCGACAGGGTCGTTTTTAATGAACGGCAAACATGAAATATCGTTGTAAGTAGTGTAAATCATCCCAAAATCAAATATTTTCACCATTGAATGTCAGGTTTAATGTAGCACACGGGGGCTGAAAAGTTAAATGAACAATTAATGCATCAAATTTCGATTTAAAGCTTTCGTGACTGCCGGGATTCATATTCTTGGTTCTTTCGGTGAAGTCACGTAGAAAAGAAATAATAAAATAATAAATAAAATAAAATAAAATTCTCACGACGTTTCGGCCACAACGCAAGCAGCCATCCTCAGGTGAAGAAACAGCTGTCTTTCCGATAGCTCTGTTTCTTCACCTCGTCGTGAGAATTTTATTTTATTAAGTTGTATTTTAATTATTTTATTATTTCCCTTCTACGTGACTTTACGGAAAGAACCAAGAATATAAATTAATGCATCATTATTTCATTCGCTCCTTGCCTTGTGGTGATTTAAAAAAAAAAATGCAACTAAATCGTTTTTGATCTCGCCCTGTGCACGCGAAAAATGTTATAAGGATCCTAACGGGAAATGCCACGACCTTTCAGCTACCGGGCTACGATGGCGCATTCTCGAACCGCAGCGCCTTATGGCGTCTTTCTTTTTCGCCAAGGTGGCTAGGAGATGTTAACTACCTCGCCTGGTATACAGGAGGTCGTTGGTTCGATCGCGACCCAGTCGCCTGCTGCTGTATATTTGTAGTTTGCGTGTCTCTCTCTCTCTCCCCCGTAGTCGCGTGGATTTTTCTCCGGGTCCTCCGGTTTGTTTTTCCCCCTCCACATTTAGACTCGACATCACGCGTTTAGGGTATTTGGCCGCTGCTTTGCATCTCCACACGATGAGCAACTTCGTTGAGGCATCATTTGCGGTCGCCAGGTGGCTCCTGAATAAGAAGCTAACAGCTCAATGGGCTTTACCTGGTTGAAATAAAACAAATATAAGTTCGTTTTCGTTTATTTACTTTTAGTAATTAGCTTCCATTTACTTTGCACACCTATCGTGTTATTTTTGTATTGTCGGTTGCTGTGACTGTGTGACCCCATGCCCCTACTGGGCATCTGTGAAAAGAGCTTCATAGCTCATCGCATTTCTCCGGGATAAATGCAGATTCTGATCACACACACACACACAAAGGGGAGGGGGAGGGGGCCGTAAGACACGATATGCCTGTGAAACAAAGAGGAACGAGGACGAAAGCAGTACAGAAAGTAGGTTACTGCTCTCTACCCGCCCTCGATTTGAGTGTATCCATCCCCTCATCTCCAGTCGTCTGATTTCTCCAGGTATTTTTTTTTTTACCAGGCAAAGGCCCATTGAGCTATTTGGCCCTTCTCAGAAGAGACCTGGACACAAATAATAGCTCAACGAAGTGGCTCATCACGTGGACATTTATAGCAGCCAAAAACTCTAAACCCATGATGATTTTGAACGGTATTTTTTTTACAGTTATTACACCCGCAGCATTAACCAGGGGCGGCCGCTGGATTCGAACCACGAACCTCTGCAACGACCGGCGATCGCGCCAGCCGCTGAGCCGCTTCACCGCGCTGATTGTCACCTCGGACCCACAGTCATTTGTTTTCCAATGCTGTACGTGAGTTCCAGATTGCCTTGCACATATCGAATGGCTGCCTACACGTATATGTGTTATGGGTTAGGGTTAGCGTTGCTATAGTTAGCACACTGCCCTATAAATCAGTCGATCTGAGTTCGATTCCCAGATATGGCCTACAGGTTCTATACCGTACCCTCTCATCTTCACCAACGCGCGCTGACCAGAGTGGTGAAGTATGGTCAAAGTAAAGCCTCATGACTGGCACGACATGGAGAGTTCATTTATCCGTTGGTGGATTGACAATTGTCTGCAGGTTTCACTCGTAGCGTACTGCCTGCAATGTTGCTGTGAGTGCTTACTTTTTGTCCTGAAAACTTTTAAAGCAATCGCGACAGCTTCATTGCATTGCTAATAAACAAGCGGCACACACTCGCCAACACGATTTAAATGATTGAAAAGACAAAAAAAATACACAAGTCACCCCGCAGCTATTCGTTTCAAACACAAGGCCGTGGGGCTGAAAAGTTAATGAATTTAATTGATTAAATGGACACGTCCATATTTCATTAATGTATCTTTTCTTTTGCGAAAACGGCGAGCAATCCAATATATTCGTATTACTCCGGTAACGAATCTTATACAGCGGTGGAGAAAAGTCAGATTCAATATGATTCTGATGGGGAGAGCGGGGATGGAGGAGAGTTGTAATACCCAAGTGGGCTTTATAATACTTTTTTTAATTTACTATCCATTTTCTTTCGTCTTCTGAATAACAAGGAATGTGCTGTTGCCAAGTGAGCCATTGGTGCACATACAAGCGGTGTTTCTGAAACATAAGTCATAGGTTGGTAGCGCTCGCTGATTAAAAACTTTTGTGGGGGACATTGTAATTATACTGGTAGGAACCTCCTGTTTACACCAGCCCACAGGGGATTATTGTGTCCGTCGTGCAGGGAGGGGCTGGGTGGGGAGGGAGGGGCTGGGTGGGGGGTGGGAGGGGTGGGGCTGGGTGGGGAGGGGCTGGTCACCCCGTGGTGCCCTTATAAAACTCAACGTTCAACCTACTCACGCCGGCTTGTGCCCGCCCTCACAGTCGGGCATATTTGCGGAATACACCACGCCGCCGTTGACCCTGGCCATTGACCGAGCAACCCAACGTTCCTACCAGCTCCCTCCACAGGAATGCGTTTTTGTCGCACGTATGGTTCTGTACAGCAGTACGGCGACTCGTAAGTCCACGTGAAGCCCCGTCAGCCAATGTACACCCTCGGGGGAGCTAGATGAATGGGTGGGGGGGGGGTCGAGATGTTATCTCCCTTGCCTTTTATGCAGTCGGTCGTGGGTTCGATCTCGATCATGACGATGCCTATATATTTGGAGTTTGCATCTCTCTCTCTCTCTCGTGGTCGCGTGGATTTTTCCCTCCGGGTCCTCTGGTTTTTCCCTCCACATTGAGAAACGTGCGCTCGGAGTATTTGGCTGCTAAGCATTTACACACGATGATAAGCCACTTCGTTGGGCTATCATTTGTGGCCAAGTCACTTCTGAAACAAAACAGCTATTTGGCTCAGGTGGGCCTTCCCTGGTAACATTCAAATAATTAAAATAATAAAACATAATAAAATGTTTTATTATTTTTATTATTTTATTACTTCCCTTCTACGTGACTTTACCGAAAGAACCAAGAAGATGAATTCCTGCAGTCACGAAAGCTTTAAATCGAAATTCAAATAATGTTTGCGTTTGTTTAAATGTCCTTTGGACTCGGCAGTATTTTATCGTGGAAAAAAGTAGGAGGGGGGGGGGGGTGGTGGGAGGGTTGGGGGAGGGGGTGATGCTCCAGGAGTTCGAGGGGGGGGGGTCATTGGACGGACGTGACAGCTCCAGGTTAGCAGCACGGCGACTCCCGCGCGCTCATTGAGATGCAGCCCTTCGACGCGAGCCGCTGCCACGACCATTGAAAGCTCGACCTCCATACGACGCGCGCTTTTCAAATGCATAATTAATACACCGGTTGTAATTACTGTTGCCCATTTTGGTGACGTTCGGAAATAGCCGACGAGCAACAGCTGCTTCTCAGCACCGCCGCCTGAACACTGGTCGAGTTGCATCTAAAAACAACAACAACAACAAAGTACAACACGTCCAGCATTAAAATCTCCCACGTGCTTGGGCATAATTCATCGTGGGGTCTGGCATGGAAGGAAGTCGCCCTTGACAGCATAAAGCCACACAGCAAACCCACATTTATTCTGCATTTGACCAATCAATGGCCTGCATGCTTGGGCAATGCGTGCCCTGATGTGACCCCTCGACAGCCAGGCGGTTGTGCAAGCCGGCGAAGCCACGGTGGCTAGGAGATGTTGAGTACCTCGCCTGGTATTCAGGAGGTCGTGGGTTCGATCCCGACCCTCACGTATGTTGTATATTTGTAGTTTGAGTGTCTCTCTCGCCCTGTGGAGATGCTCTCTACCTCGCCTGGTATTCAGGAGTACGTGGGTTCGATCGCGACCCTGACGCCTGCTGCTGTATATTTGGAGTTTGCGTGTCTCTCTCTCCGTGGTCGTGTGGATTTTTCTCCGGGTCCTCTCGGTTTTTTCCCTCCACATTTAGAATGAACGTGCGTTTAGAGCTATACATTTCCACGTGATTTAGACAACTTTCTTCAGCGTTAAATTTGGTTCTGCCCCAAATAATGACTGAATTCCGAATCTGGGATTTTAAATCATCGGTTCGACTGTCACGCGACTTTGTGGTAATCGATATGTACATTTGTAAGGAGTATTTCATCAGTAGATCCCAATGTATGTACGTATGTTGAACTTCTTTCGCACTGTACATAGCCAATCGTGCTTCATCGGAAATGCGGGGGAAAGACAACAAACTAAACACAAAAAGCCGTTCTCAAGAAATCAGTTTTCAATTTAGATGTAAGGGTGCATAGTTCCTAATAGCTCAGGGATGGAATCGGAAGTAAAACTCAAATAAAATAACTTAATCGGGTACCGAGGCTCCCACAAGGCCATGCGGGATGCGTGTCACAGTTTGGCACCAGCTATCGTAGAGTGCGGTGGTCGTGTCGCTACAGTTCTTTGTGGTGAGTAACAATGTCGTTAAAAACAACGGCGCGATGCCTCACCAAATAAAATCAGCGCTGAAGCGCTTGCGTGTTCCGAGCGTCAGCAGTGAACCCTGCAACTTGTAGATGTCTCGGACGAGAAAGGGTTAAGAGAAGCAAAGGCAACTTGCACGTGTAAGGCTTCCAGTGCCGATGTCACACCTAGAATTCATCTGCCCGACAGACTTTAATATCGCTGCCGTGCGCTCATTGTGACGGTGGTATAATAATATGGGCAGTCCCCGAGTTACAAACGGTTTGTAAGTCGGAACGTAATAGTGCACCGTATCTAAATGCACATACGGTCAGTGTTATCAAATGTGTTTACGGTTCAACAAAAAAAACAATTATAGCGTTGTTAAACTCACAAATGAGATTCGTAAATTTGCCGAACCAAATAGTTCCGCGGTTGGGGTTCGCACGTGCGAGTTCACGTTCGCAAGTCGGATTGGTTAAAAAATAAACAAACTCGTTGAAGTCACATAGGTGTAAAATGAAATACCTACGTGACCTACGTGACTTTACCGAAAGAACCAACGAGTATGGATTCCTGCAGTCACGAAAGCTTCAAATCTAGATCTCATTGAAGCTCGTCCTTAAGTGTGAATGTAAGTCGGGGCGTTCGTAAGTCCGGGGCCTGCCTGCCATAATATTGTGGTTATAATTAAGCGCGCATTAAAACGCTGCGAAGCGCATCGTGACATCTTTCACGGAATCGAGGTTCGTTAGCTGCACGCGTATCGGAGCCGAGTCGCCGCACACCTTTGAAGGGGTAAGGCACATTCTAGATTTGAAGTTTTCGTGACTGCAAGGATCCATACTCTTTGGTTCTTTCGGTAAAGTCACGTAAGTGAAAGTGAAAATAAAAGATGACTAAACAAATAAGAAAAAAAATAACTAAATTAAACCACGACGTTTCGATTGCAACACAAGCAATCGTCATCAGGTGTGGAAATCACAGCTTTAACTAAAGTGGGAGAAAATCCAGGGCTAAAGAGCTTATATAAGTGTGGAAGTCAGGGACTGGGACATGAGACTGTGCGGAGGGGGGGGAGGGGGGGAGTGGGCGGGGCTAGAAGCGAGAGGTTGAGGGAGCGACGGGCGAGGCACACAATGAGTGCTTTGGCAAAGTGACGGTTCCGGAACGCACGCAGCGAGTTCCCTGATGCGGTGGAGTGGGGGGGCCCCCAATTGTTCGCGGGGGTCCTATAACGAGCCGAGCAAGACTTCGTTTGCTTGCTTAAATTGCGTCGAGGGCTCGCATCGTTTGCCAACAGCCCAACGGGTGCTTCGTACTTTGCACAGATTTATACGTTACAATTTGCAACAGTAATGGTAATAATTGCAAATTGTGTTTGTTTTGTTCAGATAAAACCCGCAGTCATAAGGAGGTGCACAGCGGAACGTTTTGTACAATTGGCGATTGCATTCATCTTTTAAATAAGAAAAACAAAAACAACGTTGTTTATTTGACCAGTAGGACGCCTCATGAGACGTATCCGTCTACCTGACGTGTAGAGGAACCTGGGGAAAGTCGTCACGGAGAAAGCGCGCTGCATTCTCATCTCGGGTTAGAGCCATTTTACAAGATCTTCTCTTTGGCTTGTAGAACGCCGACAACATTAATCTTATTATCTCCGCCTCAAGAGCGACGCCTTGGGGTCTTCCAAACAAAAAAAAACCTTTACATAGTTCTAGATTTGAAGCTTTCGTGACTGCAAGGATTCATATTCTTAGGTTTTTTCGATAAAGTCACGTAGGTAAAATTTTTTAATTAATAAAAGTAAAATCTAAATAAAATCAAAATCACGACGTTTCGGATGCAACACAAGCTTCCGAAACGTCGTGATTTTTATTTTATTTTTATTTTACTTCTATTAATTTAATTTTTTACCTACGTACCTTTTACCTTTACATAGCTCGCTCGGTACGTTGATTTTTAATTCCTGCCAGAAACTACCACGGCAGCTTGTAGGATTGAAGCATCGTGCAAAAATGTCTCAACAAAAATATTTTTTTAAAAAGCTGCGCAGCCATTTGTGTACGTGCCAACCCCCCCACCCCCAATCGGCATTTAATGAAGACGTGCTTTGTGGTTCTCGTGTATTCGGGCCACCATCGCAAAAAAATCAAACATCTGAACAAATGCTGTGACCGAGGTACAGCAACGATGAAGCTTCTTCGGGAAATGCCGATAGGTTTGTTCGGTTGTTGTTGTTGTTGGGAAAAATGCGCAAAGTGCCGAGGCACTTAAAACATTTCCGAGTGTTTATTTTAAACGCAAGGTGTTCCGGCACTACTATTCTATCGCGAATGGGCGTTTTTGTGTTCCCTTTTCCTCGTGTAGAGGTTCGACTGAGCATCCACATTGTTTAACCACAGGCCTCCAACAGTAACCGCATTGATTCCTCCCCGAGCAATCCGGCCACTGCAATGTTTACCCCCGCTCGTCACCAGTGGAGCAGCATCGCCGCAATTGTACAACTAAGCTAAAAGCTCAACGATTTCATTTGTTTTACCAGGTGAAGCCCACTGAGCTGTATATAGCTATTCTTTGTCAGAAGCGACCTGGACCACAAATGAGAGCTCAACAAAGTGGCTTATCACGTGGACATTCATAGCAGCAGCAAAATATTCTGAACGCGTGATGCCGATTCTAAATGTGGAGGGGGGGGGGGGGGGAGAAAAAAACCCGGAAGACCCGGAGAAAAATCCACACGACTACGGGGGAGAGAAAGACACGCAAACTCCAAATATACAGCAGCAGGCGTCAGGGTCGCGATCGAATCAACGACCTCCTGTATACCAGGAGAGGTAGTTAACACCTCGCCACCCTGGCGAGATGTTCACGTCAATATTGCTGCACACGTGGGGACGCGGGAACAATATCATTGGGAAATGATAACAGGGCTGCAGCATATGGAGCATTAGCATGCTGGTGTTCTTCCAGCCAGACCTGTAATGTAAAACATAGATCACAGCCAAAGAGAGAGAGAGAGAGGGGGAGGGAATGTTGTAATAGAGCAGAGTCAATGACTGATACATAAGCTACAGAGAAGCTGTTAGCTGCCACATTAATGTGGCTATGTTTTTTTGTCTATCCCCTGGGGTGTAAGTTAAGGATACATTATTCTCCCCCACCACCCTTTTTTAGTGTCTCTTTTGAGATTGAATTACGCATTTAAATGTATTGTTGAAATAAATAAATGTAATTGGAGGTTGGGAACTCAGCAGGGTTGGAGCCTGACTACCAGCTTGTTCTAGCCTCAGGCTTCAAGGTTGTCAGCAGATGGCAGAAGAGCGAATGATTCTTAAATCCATCTGTGCTGAGTTCATAGTGTGGTACACCTTCGGATATCACGTGTGCTTGTCTGCACGAAGCCAAGCGCCCACCAAATGACTTTGGTCAAACATCCAAAACGCAGGCCCCAGTGAAATCCTTCTCGCATATATAAAGGGAATTGTTATCATCATTATTTCCATTGTTATTGATAATATTTACTTTGTTAATGCAAACATGGTTTCACAAGAGTGCAGCTGACGTTTCTGAACATTCTTTGCATTTACTGCCGAGGTGGCAGGTGGCCAATAATAAGAATGATTTACATTTGAAAAGTGGTGCATCTCATCCGTAGATCCCACCAAATGCACCACCGTCAGTTTAACACGTTAGGCTTTCGCGACCAATATTATTCATAATAAACGTTTTTGGGTTAGATCGCGTTATTTATAAATGTCTCGTAGGCGAATTTCCCGATGATGTTGGATGTAATTACCAGCGAAACGTCGTACTCAAAAACTGTAAATGTTGTGGATTCACTCTTCAACACACCGGTGGGCTAAAGTAGTGAACTATTTGTCTTTTGTCAACGTGACACTTTTTTGCTGATTGGCCGTGTCGGGTGGTGGAGGGTTACGACACATTTATAAATAACGCGATCTAACCCAAAAACGTTGATCATGAATGCCCCACCGTGTATGGAAAGCCGGCAAATAAACAGAACCTGCAGGGTAAACGGCCAGACCTGGACAGGGAGTTAAAGGCCAATTGAAAGAGGTGACTTTTCAACACGGACTTAAACATATCGAATGGCTTCTGATTGTCTGACCAATTAACCAAGGCAAGGCGTCGTTTCAAAGCGCTGGAGCAGACAACATCGCGATCACCCCCCCCCCACCCACCCAGGAACAGAGCCTTGACCTCGGAGTCTTTAGAAGAAGGCGATCCGAATTTCTCGGGACCACCGTTGGAGAGTCAACGTGGAGATCGGCTCATGCGGGTATTGTGGGGCTAAGCCCTTTGGAGCCTTGCAGGTCAGCAGCGACCCGCTCACCGCCAACGCCAGTGACGATTATCTGAACCGCTCCCGGGCCTCCCGTAGGTTGACTCAGCCTCAAACTAGTATCTAGGGCGGTGTGTAAACATCGCCACTGGGGATGCAGTGCTGGTCACGCACTCGTTTCGTGTGTCGTGCCGCCCTTGATAGGTGCTCGCTAGCAGCACTTGCCCCAACAGCATGTTGAGGCTTTCGAGGGATTTTTTTAAATCTTCGCAGTATTATCAACGTCACTCAAACTAACTTTGCACGGACCTTGCCGTTGCCTATCGACCGGTTCATGTTTGTTTTTGTTTCAGTCAGGGCCGTGTGGTCGTAGGTTTTTTTTTTAATGCACAAAATTCTTGTCATTGACCCTCCCAAACCGACCTGACAAGAAATGCGTAACGTTCACGAAGGTCGTATCGATCACATAATTGCGAGCAATAAAAGCTCTCGGCCCACTGGTGGCCTTGAGACTTTTGTTCACGACTGAGTTTCAACACCCGAGGCGCGGTGCTCACCGCGAGCGGATTCATCGCGGGCTGCGTGGCCACGAAAAGGGGGCACCACAGCCCTGACCGTGCGTGCGACAGGGGTGGGGTGGGGGGGCTGCGTCTAGCAGTGGATAGACCACGGCTGCTATTATTTAACGAATGCGTTTACACGTGAGCGTCATGCGGCGGCTGCTGCTGCTGCTGCTGCTTCACTCGTTCGTTACGCACAGTCAGCGGAGGGGCGTTGCCCCCAAGCGCGTGACCTCTTGCGACAGCGTTCGCGTTAAACGTCTCTCGCTGCCGTACACCGGTGGCTCTGGCGCTGCGGAGTGGACCCCCCCCCCCCCCCCACGATGAGCACGGTTGGATCCGTTTCGGTTGCGGAACAAAGTTCAGTGCGCACACGCGCACACATAGTAGGTGTGGCCGAACTCATCGGAAGCGACTTCTCACATGCACGAGCCTTAATCATCCGTGGTGACGGTGGGTCGTGCGCGACTTTTGCCAGGGTTCCGCAAAAAGCAGGTAGGGCCACACGTGAAAAAAGAATTGGACTTCATATTTCAATTATTGAGTTGGTGTGGGGGTGGAGGGCGCGGAGGGGAGGGGGAGTGATGGCGCAGTGGTTAGGGCACTGCACAATTAATCCATCCGGTCACCTGAGTTTGATTCCCGGCCGCGGCTATTATCAGTGGTGTGTGATGTGCGAGATTTCCTGCCCCACATCCTCTCTCTTTACCGAACCGCGCTGAGCAGCTTGATGGTGGTGGTGGTGGTGACGGTGAAGTATGATCAAACAACCCAACCCCCGTGACCGACGTAGTATGAGTAAGCTTTAATCCAGCAGTGTATTGAAACTATCATTTTATTTTTATTTTACCAGGTAAGGCCCACTGAGCCATATACCTATTTTTTCAGATGCGACCTGGTCATCACGAATGACAGCTCAACGAAGTCGCTTATCATCATCACGTGGAAATGTATCGTAGCCAAATACTCTAAACACACGTTGATTCTAAATGTGGAGGGAAAAAACGGAGAACCCGGAGAAAAATCCACGCGACCACGGAGAGAGAGAGAGACACACACACACACAAACTCCAAATATAGATTAGGGATCTAACCCACGATCTCCTGTATACCAGTCGATGTCGTTAACATCTCGCCACCGTGGCGGATTGACAACGGAGTCTAAGACTAATTCAATTGATCGATGGACTATCGTAAATGGCAAGTCCCAAAAAACGTATTGGCTGTGTTTGTTGTTAGACTTTGCCAGGTGGCTCAGTGATGAGAGCCAAGGGGCTTGCCAGTTCAAATCCCACGTGGAGTCGAATAAAATGAGTGCCAATTGATGGGGGAAATCAACGGTAGTTGTCCTATGGATAGACTCGCCTTCGCCATAAGAAGGTCGAATTTCCACCACTCACTACAGCTCAGGGCTGCAAACGGGAGATGAGCACGTGCACCTCAATGCTCAGCATTCGCCTGAGCAAAACGCCACTGACTTTTTGATCATACGGCTCGAAGACGGGAAGAATTTGGAGGGGTGAACGGTTAAATATTTTAAATGCCGGTCTGAAATATTCAACCGTGGCCACGTCAAATTTGTGGCCCATTGAGACGATGACGACGGCGAGGAGGTTCGAGCATGAGTGGAAGCCCTCTCAGTGACTGCCGCCACCTCCCGAAGCCCTCGACGACGCGCGACGTAGGAGGCTCCGCAAACAAACAAAAAAAGATTTGACCGATGGTTAACAGTGGTGGCAGGGTGACGTTTGGATTATGTCCCGAAGCTTTTAATTTTGGAGATGGCAGATGATTTTGTTTTTCTATCATTCAGGTGAGCGCATCGCAGGAGGCTTTGAGTAAAGACGAGTTGGACGATGGAGAGTGACCTTGCGGTTTCACCCATCTGCGAACGGTGCGACGTAAAGGCGCAGCCCTGCAATTGCTCGATCCACTAGAGGGAGCTCCGCACGCGATCCGCCCACCGACGGATGGCGCTTGAAACCCATGACTGCATCTGTGCACCTTTTAACACAGCAATGAAAAATACAGGGTTTTAAACAGAATCATAATGATAATACGAATACAGCCCAATGACAATCCAATGCTGGATAATTGTCAGCCTCGCATGCCACGATAGTTGTCGGGGTTGTTTGGCCATACTTCACCACGATGGTCAAAAGTGCGAGAGTGAAGGCGAGCCCTGGGACCGGCTCACATTTCACTCACAACTTATGTTGGCCTTGGACGAGAATTGAACCGAACGCTAATTACTACGCCGCTGCCACCACTTGATCAATTATTATTCTTTAACCTGGATTCAATGAAGGTAACTGCATTCGTCTCTCGTAGGTGTACAGTTTGTGCAGATCAGCAAATGTTTAATTTTTTTATAAATCACAACGTGCCGTTTCACTCGGTCCATCTTTTCCAACAGCAAGCTCAGGGAAAGGAAAAAACACCTCCGTTTTATCGTTTATCTTTTATTTACATATCTTATATTTAGCAGTTATTTTTTTCTGCGGATTAGAGATGGCAGAGTTGGAAACTGATCCGTTAACGCTCTGCCAGGAATGTGGTACCGCTACTTTTCCCCGGAAAAAAAAGATACATAAATGGAAGATGTTGAGCGTAATATTGTTTTTGATGCCGCTTTGATATTGGTGGTCGGTGTCTCAACATTGTTAACAAAAAATACTCGGGAGCGCTAATGGAGAATGCACGCATGTCAAGTTGGCCAGGGATATGGCGTGTGATGTATGTGTTTATAATTTATGCGTCTTGCTTCCACGGTTTGCGTTTTATGAATCGATACGCCTATCTGTGCGCGCATGGAGCGGAGCTTGCATGCGCATTTAGCACGTATTAAATCATGCATATACAGAATTACAAGTCCGCTCATGGAGATGTTTTTTTAAAGATGTGTGTATGCTCCCAATATCATTTGCTAGGGAGAACTGGGTTCCTAAAGTGGTAAAAGCTAAAATTAAATAAAACCGTTGAAGAACATCATAATTAAGTGCAGCAATTAAGCCGGTAGAAATCGCTATAAAGTACAGGGCTCGCATGAAGTTAACGTGGCTTTTTGTTTTTTGTTATGTACGTTGGGGATTCTTTGTTGTTGCTATTGTTGTTGCCATCAGCAGCAACGCAGCAAATTGTTGTCTGCTTATTTGCCCCGAGATCCACAAGAAATATCTTGGGCGATCCGCCCATGGATAGCAATCAGCCGACGTCGATCTCGAGCAGTGGTGGCCAACTGGCGTCTCCCGAGCCGCATGCGGCTCTTTCATTTAAAAATAAACTATAAACGATTTTTTTTTTTACCAGGTAAAGGCCCACTAAGCTATGTAGCTCTTTCTCAGAAGCGATCGAGGCGGCAAATTACAGCTCAACGAAGTGGCTTATTATGAGCAGGTGGAAATGTATCGCAGCCAAATGCTCTAAACGCATGTTGATTCTAAATGTGGAGGGAAAAAACGGACAACCCGGAGATAAATTCACGCGACCATGGTGAGAGAGAGAGAGCACGCAATCTGCAAATATACACAAGGCGTCCAGGGTCAGGATCGAACTCACGACCTGTATTATTGGCAACCTACCACCTCAGCAGTAAATGCAAAGACTGTTCAGAAACTATATCCGCACTCAGATATTATATTGTGTCAGCAATAACAAACTAAATACTATTAATAACAATAATTTTTGATAATAATGATGCTCTTTATTCATCCAGGAAAGCCTTCATTGGGGCCAGCATTAAAAATAAACTAAAATCTAAACTATTTTTATTTTACCAGGTAAAGTCCACTGAGCTATATAGATCTTTCTAAGAAGGAAACTATCCGCAAAGTTTAGCCCAACGAAGTGGCTAATTACCGTGTGGAACTTTAGAGCATGTTGATTCTAAATGTGGAGGGAAGAAACCGGAGAAAAATCCACGCGACCACGGAGAGAGAGAGACACGCAAACTCCAAATATACAGCATATACCCACAACCTCCTATATACCAGGCGAGGTAGTTAACATCTCGCCACTGTGGCGACCCTAATCCACCACATGCGGCTCTATCGAAGGGACATGACGCAGAATGCCCTATCACAAAAGTAGCACAGAATGATGAACGTCTCCCGTGCGGTGCCGAAGACTGTCAATATATAGACAGACTTGGCTCTTTGCAGAACTCACGGGTACATATTGCCTCTTGGTCTGTTACAGGTTGGCCACCCCTGATCTAGACGATCCCCAGGACTAAGCTCGTTACGACAATATTATGGTTTGGGTCTGAGCTCACGGGGTCGTCCTCAAACAGGCAGGGCTTTAACAAGAAATGCAGCAAGCTCAGAGTGTTGCCAAGAGATTGAGACCTTCTTACTTCACGGATTAAAATGTCTGCGCACTGATCGGATCACTTCCTCCGCCTGGCGTTATCCACACAGGAGCCTGTATCTGATGCTGCCTCTACAACTCGTTTCGTTCAGCGGGCAATAAAAATAGCATTTTATTTTTTGTAAGATTACACCCGGGGGCTTATTGACGCATTATCCCGGCCACAAATTGCGTCAAACCCGCATGGAATCTGCTTCATATGTAACTGCGCACTGACGAAGCATCAGATTAAAAAAAAAAATATAAATCTATCTGTTGTATGAATGTTGAACTTCTTTCACCCCGTACGTAGCCATCCGTGCTAATCGGAGATGCGGGGGAATGAGAACAAACACAAACAGCAGTTCAAAAGAAGTGAGTTTCTCAATCTAGACGATTTTAAAGTGCATTGATCCGGTGGCTTCCTAATATCGGAAGGTGGAGCGTTCCAGACGGCCGCAGAAGTGCATCTGAAAGCGCGCGATGCAGTTGGCTACGTACGGTGCGAAATTAGTTCAACATACAAGGAGCTGATCTCCGGGCGGCTAAAACGCAGTGACCTAGCACAGTGTTTTAAGAGAAACTCCCCGTGACTGTTTGCTATTTGGCGTCGGGATGATCAAATCGTGTTCCCGATCGCACGCATCTTTAAAGAACAATGGCATCTAAAGAGATGCAAGTTTCAGGTGGAATGGCTGATGATCACAAATAGTCAAGAGGACTGTACAGTTGCATCTGGATATAAGCACGTCCCTTGGGAGCAAGGCCATGTATGTGTGCTTATATCTAAGATGAAGCAACCTGGCAGAGTAGGGGGCGCAGGTGGTGCATCTGCCAGTCGTCTCAGTCAGTCCATGCATGGCACCTGGGTCTGCCACCGTGAACTCCTGCCAGCAGCGAGCCTTGCACGTTTCACGTGGCCTCAAGGTGCACACTTCGTGTGGCCTCAAGCGCCGTGCCGACGCCACCACGACTCGTCTTCAGATTGAAAACTCATTTCTGCGCAACAGCTTATTTTGCGTTTAGTGTCGTTGTACTTTACCCCCAGCAACCCCGATTAGCACGGTTGGCTACGTACGGTGCGAAAGAAGTTCCGCATACATACACACTTAGGGGCCGTCCATAATTGACGTCACGCACCTAGGGGAGGCGGGTGGGGGTTAGACATTTGTGACGATGTGTGACGAGGTGTGGGGGGGGGGGGTTTGAGAAATGTGACGTCACATCAAAATGCG
>CM025670.2:7510376-7525826 GCA_014621495.2 Entosphenus tridentatus | reverse complement strand
GGTGGTTGTGCTTAGCCCCGTAACGTGGCAATGGAGTGCGACCGGGTCAGCCGCCACGTGTAACCCTCGCCGCGGAGGATTTTCTCCCGTGCGTCGCGGGGGGGTCTGGCGTTGCCGCTTGTCATTTGTCCCGGCAAAGTGGGGCTAAGCGGGCGCGGGCTCGAGAGAAGATGTCTGAAGCGCTAGGGGGGACGATTTGGAGCTGATTGGATTTCTGACAAACCGATGACCGGTACGAGCGGTGTCAAGATCGGCCTCTGTTGAGGAGCAGGAGGCTCGCGAAGGACGCTGCCGGGGAGTTGGATGCAGTCGCTCTCCAGCAACAGCGGAGGGTAGAGGAGTGACGCTCACAACAACAACAACGGGCGATAAAACGCAGCAAGTTGGCACGGTGGGGAGAGCATAGGTGTTGCATCTGCCAGGCATCTCAGTGAGTCAAGCCATAATACCTGCGTCTGTCCCTGTGAACTGCTGCCAGCCAGCTTTTGATAGTACTTCACGTGGCCTCAACGTGCACCTAGCCTGGCACAAGCGCCGCGGGGGATGTCACCGCCGCTAAGTGGCGAATGGTGGATGCATTTGTTGTTGCGATTGTTGCATAATAACCCTCTTTAAAAAAAAGTATTGAAATCTGGGGGTGATTTGGACTAAGTTAAGGAACTAAATAATTAGGAACCTAACATGCAAGCAGTGTAAATATAATTAGTGGGCTGATTACGAAATAGACACGGAGCAAAGCAGCGCGTGCAATTTGCATGTGGCAGCGTGCCTCGTTCACGAGGTTATTAGGGAATGCACATCCTCCGTTTGCAAATTCCCACAGCATCTGTGCCCCTGCACCACGAATATATATGTGTGTGTGTGCGCACTCGAGCACAGAGGCTCCAGTTGGATGTGCAGATTAACTCTGGGCCTCCATGTAGCCTTTAAGGGTCATCCATATTTATACATTCGTAATGAGCGGACAGAGCATTTCCTTCCATAATAGAGGGTTTTTTTTGGGTTAGATCGCGTTCATTTACGCGTAAAAAAAAACTCTTATTATTATTATTATGGAAGAGCATTTTCTGCGATCGCGTTATCGCGCGCACGATAATCCCCCCCCCCCCCGCTCATAGGGACGACTCAGCTTCGAATTGCGTCAAAATATCACGGTGCCACAATGGTGGTGAAAGTACGAGAGCGAAAGGGAGCAGCTGATGGTGGCCTTGGACGAGGATTGAACTCACGTGGTCGGGTTCGTGACACTGAACGCCACCACCACTTGATCAATTCCTCTTCCTCCTCCTACTCCTCCTCCTCCTTCTTCTTCTTCCGCTGACGCGCTGACGAGCGAGTGAGAGCGATTCGGAATAAGCGACGGCAAGCTCGGCCGTCGATGAATTTGTAAAAGTGCAAGCGTTTAATAATAATAACAACAAATGTCAATTTCAAGGAATTAAATATACACCTTGTGTTCAGGGTCAGCACAACTGTTTGTATGTTTCAGTGACAAGTCCACATTCGCCGAATGACCGACTCCAACCCGCCTCGCTTCACGCGACGACGCTACAGTAACGGGTGGAGCGGTGCGAGGCTCATCGGCGAGCGCATTGCGCTCTGAAACCGGCCACCTAGGTTCGACTCCCTGGTTCAGCTGAACAGCATCAGCAACGAGCGATATCCGAACCAGTCCTTGGTCCCCTATTCACTGAGCCGCACTGACTGATAGTGCAATATGGTGACGGCTGGCATGGAAGCCTTCATCCAGCAGTGGATTTATCACGGCTAATGATGACGATGATATGCTAGGGCATGGTCATAATTTGATACTTGTAACGCTCACTCGTGCAGGGCGATCAAGATGTCAGCGGACACAATTAACTGGAATCCTTCGCAGAAAATCCACGCGTGCAAGGGGGCAGAATCAGACTCTTGATTTAGACCGGAGGAATCCGATGAGCCGTGAAGCTCTTTTTCCGCAGATGTCCGGTAAACTCTCTGTCCCATACGGATGGGACATGTGGAGCCCACAGGGAGTTTCACACCATCTGTGCGCTATCCACCAGCCCTCACTGCCTCCACAATGCCGGGTTGCAGGCCACACGTGGCGAGCTGCCATCAAGACGCACAGACCAGCGTGGTGAAGTATGGTCAAACAACCCCCGTGGCTACCACCGCCGCCTGACTGTGTCCCTCGCAAGCCAATGGACTAAGAGGCGGTGTTGGTGGAGCACGTGAAGGTTGAGCAACGAGTGATTATTAAACACGATCCTGCGGAGGGAGCTGGTAGGAACGTTGGTTTGCTCGGTCAATGGCCAGGGTCAACGGCGGCGTGGTGTATTCCGCAAATATTCCTGTCTATGAGGTCGGGCACAAGCCGGCGTGAGTAGGTTAAACATTGAGTTTTATAAGGGCACCACGGGGTGACCAGCCCCTCCCACCAAGCCCCACCCCTCCCACCACCCACCCAGCCACTCCCCACCCTCCCCACCCAGCCCCTCCACCCCCTCCCCACCAAGCCCCTCCCCACCCTCCCCTCCCCACCCAGCCCCTTCCTCCCCACCCAGCCCCTCCCTGCATGACGGACGGACGGACACAATAATCCCCTGTGGGCTGGTGTAACCAGGAGGTTCCTACCAGTATCACGAGCTGCAGTGGCGGGGCACCTGCATGGGGTAGTACAGCAAGTAGGTTTAATCGCATGCAATTCGACAGCCACTTCTCTCGTTTTGCACCAAGCTATTGTCCACACTGCGTGGTGAACGCGCACATTAAAAAAAAATGTCTCGCAATATTAACTTTGGGTCCGTCTGAAACACAAAACGGTCTTTGAATTCCCCGAGGCAATCCTGTCCGAATGAACAACTACGACTCGCGTATTTATCTTGACAACACGACAGCGTTAACGTCTGCGGCGTTAAAGTAAAGATGCAGACGACGGTGGAAACACGAGGGTTAGACGCGCAAACGCAGGTCAACACCACGGTGTGCTCTGTTGAATGCGCGTGCGCGTGTTGAACCTTTTCCGACAGCGTACGCCTCCGAGCGTGCTAAGTCGGAGGTTAAGAGACGCGAGCGGGCTTGAGTTAGGACACGTCGCTGGAAGAGATATCGATGATGATGATGATGACCGATGGTCAGGAATAATGATGGACTGGCAGCCAAGGGATAGCACGCGTCTCAAAGGGCGCGAGCAATGACATCGGCTCGCGTGAACGGTGCCCGGTTGACGACTGGACATTCGCGAAAACACTGAGACGTCCGTGGGACTAAAAAGAGCTTCATAGCTCATCGGATTCCTCCAGTACAAATGGATATACTGGTAGGAACCTCTTGGTTACACCAGCCCACAGGGGATTATTGTGTCCGTCCGTCGCGCATCCAAAAATGGGAGGGGTGGGGCTGGGTGGAGAAGGGAGGGTGGGGAGGGGCTGGGTGGGGAGGGTGGGGAGAGGCTGGGTGGGGAGGTTGGGGCTGGGTGGGGGGTGGGAGGGGTGGGGCTGGGTGAGGAGGGGCTGGTCACCCCGTGGTGCCCTTATAAAACTCAACGTTTAATCTACTCACGCCGGCTTGTGCCCGCCCTCACAGTCGGGCATATTTGCGGAATACACCATGCCCTGGCGGTTGACCCTGGCCATTGACCGAGCAACCCAACGTTCCTACCAGCTCCCTCCGCAGCAGGAATGTGTTTCCGATTGATTCTGATCATTGCCTCGCAGGATCGCGAGAGATTGCGACAGATTGGGGCGGCCTTCAACCAGCGGTGGATTTAATCGTTGCTGAGGGGCGATTGTCTCAAATAAATTGTGAGCGCTTTAACAATGACTCACGTATATAGATAAAAATGCATCCCATTGTGAGCCTGTAAACCGATGGTGGTGGTGGTGGTGGTGCTTTCAAGCGACGCTTTTCTCCCCATGGGGAGGGCAGAATGTGTGAATGAATTAAAGGCGTTTGATAGATACCATCATTCCTACGTGGCCCTGATGGATGAGTGGGGGCCATGTATCCACTCCAGATTAATTTGCTGCTTTCTTATTGAGCAAGGGGAGTGGGTGAGTCAGTGAGTTAGTAACGGTAGGGGCGGGGGAGAGTGATTGAGTGAGTGAGTGAAGGAGGGGTGGGTGAATAAGTGAGTCAGTGAGTGAGTCAGTGAGTGAGTGAAGGAGAGGAGGGTGAGTGAGTCAATGAGTGAGTGAGTCAGTTAGTAAAGGAGGGGTGGGTGAGTGAGTCAGTGAGTGAGTGAGTGAAGGAGGGGAGGGTGAGTGAGTCAGTGAGTGAGTGAGTGAGTGAAGGAGGGGTGGGTAAGTGAGTCAGTGAGTGAATGAAGGACGAGTGGGTGAGTGAGTCAGTGAGTGAGTGAGTGAGTTAATAATTGAGTGAAAGAAGGGAGGGTGAGTGAGTCAGCGAGTGAGTGAAGAGGGGGGGCAGACAGAGAAGTGAAGATGATTACGGTGACACAAATATCACGAGCAGGTGTGAAACAAATTCAACACCTCAACAGTAATCTACGGATATTCATTACCAAAATCCCAATCAGCATCTCATTAGCATTGCTCTCGTTGTTATTCATACTTAGCATGTCCCGATTTGAACCGCGGATAACCACCCGTTATGTATTGTTATTATCAAGAAAAAAAAATGTTCAGCCTCCTTGAGGAATTCATAATCATTCCAGTGGATTTGGTTTCGTATTCCCCCAGGGTCCCTTTTGAAATTCTGCTCAGATCATATATATGAATTTTATTTACTTAAAATAATGGTGGCACAGTGGTTTGTGTTGCTGCACGATCCCAGCCCACGTGCGACGTTGAACCGACGGGGGCATTGTGGTGAGGAACCGTTGGCCCAACATTGGCCCAATTTTGATTTGAAGCTTTCGTGACTGCAGGAATCCATACTCTTTACTTATATAAACCCTTGCTTGTAGCAGCTTTCTCAGCATGTTTCGCCTGATGACGGCTTGTGTTGCGCCCGAAACGTCGTGATCTATTCTTTTTCTACCTACGTGACTTTACCGAAAGACCCAAAGAATATTGGCCCAATTTTCAGCATTTACTTGGATGACATCTGGCCATCCGAGTTCTATCCCCAACCCTTGCTGCCATCCTTGGCAAGTGGCATGATAACGGGGCCAGGCCTCTTCACCAAATCACCCAGCCAACACACTGTCCCAGCGTGGTGAAGTATGGTCAAACCCCCCCCGCCCCCTTCCCTCCCCACAACCAACATGATGTGGGGAAGCCTTCGTCCATTGGCGAATTGAAATGTGCGTTTATCTACTGTATGTATTTATCTATATATAAATGTATATATATAAAAATACATAGTGTCACGTGGAATTCTAACTTGTATGTGTGTATATATAACAGAAATATTATAATGGCCAGTGAGCTCATGTTTGTAAGATTCATAGATTTTCCGTCTTCAAGATGCATGGTGCATAGTGTGTTGGGTCCTGGCTGTCCTTATTAAACATATATCGATGTAAAAAGGCTTAAGGAAAATATCCTTAAGCAGCAGTTTCCAGCTGATGTTCCGTGGACCAAATGAAGGGTCCGTGTGACGCGTTCCATGGAACTGCTCCACACACCGACTGCTTTATTTCGATTTAAAGCTTTTGTGACTGCAGGGATTCATATTCGTGGATCTTTCGGTAAAGTCACGTAGAAGGGAAATAATAAAATAATACAAACAAAACATTAAATTCTCACGACGCTTCGGCCACAACACAAGCAGCCATCCTCAGGTGAAGGACAGAGCTGTCGCAAAGACAGCGTCCTAATGAACACCGACTGTTCTTAAGGTGCCACGGTAGCGAGATGTTGACTACCTCGCCTGGTATGCAGGAGGTCGTGTGGTTCGATCCAAACCCTGACGTCTGTACATTTGGAGTTTGCGGTGTCTCTCTCTCCGTAGTCGCGTGGATTTTTCTCCGGGTCCTCCGGTTTTCCCCTCCACATGTAGAATCGACATCATGCGTTCAGAGTATTTGGCTGTTATGAATGTCCACATGATAAGTCCACTTCGTTGAGCTATCATTTGTGGCCAGGTCACTTCTGGAAAAAGAGCTCTGTAGATCAGTGGGCCTTACCTGGTAATATAAAAATAGTACTGGTAGGAACCACCTGGTTCCACCAGCCCACAGGGGATTATTGTGTCCGTCCGTCGTGCATCCAAAAATGGGAGGGGTCGGGCTGGGTGGAGAGGGGAGGGTGGGAAGGGGCTGGGTGCGGAGGGTGGGGAGGGGCTGGGTGGGGTGGGGAGGGTGGGGCTGGGTGGGGAGGGTGGGGCTGGGTCGGGGGTGGGAGGGGTGGTGCTGGGTGGGGAGGGGCTGGTCACCCCGTCGTGCCCTTATAAAACTCAACATTTAACCTACTCACGCCGGCTTGTGCCCGCCCTCACAGTCGGCCATATTTGCAGAATACACCACGCCGCCGTTGACCCTGGCCATTGACCGAGCAACCCAACGTTCCTACCAGCTCCCTCCGCAGGAATGTGTTTTACCTTTTTACGAAACGTCGGTTATTTTACCGGCCCGTGGTGGAGAGATACAGGGTCCCCAGATCCAGAAAGCTTGCGAGTCACTGCTTTCTAGGATCGAATACAAATGTTCATTTACTCTCGCATAATACACATTTGAATTGAAGTACACTGTACTTGAGATATCCCGAAGAGATTTTATTTAGTTATTTATAGTTGACTTTTCATTACGGGGGCTCTGGTGAATGGTCACTGATATGGGAAACGCAAGTACAATGCAAACGTTGTTACTGTACTTCTGAACATAATACGTATTCAAGTATCTAGCGGTCGCAGGTTTCACGTCTCGGCACGGCAATTGAAAGAACGTCACAAGTTTATCAAATCCTCACCTCCCCCCACCGTCTCTGTCCACTGGGAAACATTAGCGTTGACATCACCGCAGTTAGTCGACTGGCAGGTCACGTGTGGCCAGTTAAGGCTTGGTCACTTCCACCTTTACCATGACGTCTGGCTAGTGTGGAAGAGTAGGCCAACAACAACAACCCCCTCGAAGTGAGGTCCTTCCATCCAGCAAGCGGCACGAGTGAGCGAGCAACTTCAGGGCTGCTCCTTAACCGCCACCTTCGTGCAAACCACTCGAGATCCGTTTTTTACCGCAACGCTCCTCCACGCGCGTGCTGGTCACATCGCAAGACTAATTAGACGCATTGTGCACCAGCAAACGAGCGCTGTGATTAATTCCAGCGATGCTGCATTATAAGTAGAATGTCACGTGCGCGCGCGCGCCGCGTTCCTGCTCGCCTCTTCTTTATTTTGTTTTAATTGTCCCACGGCTAACGAGGCGATGTTCGTTTTGCCTGGCGCTGGGGGTGGGGGGTGGGGAGGTTTGGGGGCGGGGGGAGATGGAGGCCGAAAGGGATGGGGCTGTGATGACCATCGTTGTTGTCGTCTTTGTTGTTGTTGCCGTGTAATCGATGTGAAGTGTCCGCAGCACCGGATTAATCTAGTGCGGGGCCTGTAGCATATGTTATAAAGGGGCCCTGAATAAAAAAAACACGTAAATATTCAAACGCAAATGTTTTACTTGCACAGTAAAGTAATTGCATTTTTTCATTTGCTATACGGCCAGATAATACTACAAATCGCTAACCTTGAACACCCAGTCGTTCATAAAAGTTGAAGGCAGTATAGTTTTATAGTAATAGAGCAAGTGCAGAATCAATGAACCGGAATTGATAGCTTGAGAGCATTTAGCGCGGGGCCCTTGAAAGTAGCTACATATGTAGTAGCTACTTTGTACTACTACATATGTAGTAGCTACTATTGCTCCTAGGATAATCCGTACGTTGGCTGGGCGCTCGACTCACAGTTGGACATTCGGTTCGAGAATCAATTTCCTTTTGGCTGCTTCACGCGGTGGAGTGGCAGCGTGCAGGGACCACGTGAACCCGCACCTCCGATTAGGTGTGAAAGATGGTCAACATTAATACGTACAACCCATTGGTAAGACTAAATGAAAGTCTCGTATTATTTGTACATATTTTTTGTAAACGTGATTTGTTTACCTGTTCAATACTCTGCACTCCTATCGTATTTTTAGACTGTTGTTGTGACGTTCTGACCTGCCCCAACTTGACATCTGTGAAAACGAGATTTATAGCTCATCGGATTCATACTCTTAAGTTTTTTCTGTAAAGTTACGTAGGTAAAAAATAAAATTAAAATTAATAAAAGTAAAATAAAAATCACGACGTTTCGGAGGCAACACAAGTCACGAAAGCTTCAAATCTAGAACTCATCGGATTCCTCCAGTCTACAATAAATACAGAGTGCTTCGAATAAATGTTGACACTTTGGAGAATTTGCAACAACACCACGAGAAATGTTGAGCCTCCTCCAGGCTCTGGAGACCACTTGGAGAAGATTCCAGGCTCGCGTTGACAATGATGGTGAACGAGTGGAGACTCTTTCACTCTTTGAAGTTATTAACATTACATTTGTTATCATGTTACAGTGTATTATCCGTTATTTTTCCATTTAAAACGATCGTCTCATATGAATCTTAAAAAAAATTTGGAGCACCCTGTATTTTGTTTCGATACGTAGTTATGCCTCGAGTCCAGGACCTCATTGGAAAGTTCGCTCGTTAGAATGAGAACTACTTTGGGAAAAGTCAACGTTGGCCATTTCACACAGAGACAAGTCCCTGCCATAATAATAACAATAATCATTATCAGAATAATGTTCAGTTGTGTGTATACAGCGTCGTCGTTCATGCAAATTGCATCCCACAATCGCCGAGGAACCACAGACAGGCGGGAAGTCACACAGCCAAGCGGTTAACTGGCGTTACCAACAATTGTCTAAGCTCTGGAGCCCTCCATACACGAAGCTGTTTTTGGCCATTTAATTATCGCGTTTATATGCGGGAGGAATTCTCCCGGAGAAAACCCCTCGCGTGCAAGGGGGAAACGCTCGATCCGCACACCGAATGGACAAATGACATTAGTCCGCACTTTGCTGGACCGCCTTCTCCCCGACGCTCACGGAAAGTGAGTTTCGCAACATGTCGCGTGATCCACCAACCCTAAACCTCCAGCAGTGCTGCCGGATTACAGGCCACGTGCATATGTCCACCACCGCGCAGGTAACAATGACAGGCCGCTGTGCTGCTTTGAGCATGCGGAGGGTGTGAATTTGACAAGATGTGCGCGCGGTGGGAATGCGTAGCGTCGATGCACTGCGCATATATTATTTAAGCCGCGTGGCGAAAATAATCAGCCGGATTGGGAGCCGGGTCTCGTCAGATCTCAGCAAGCTAAGTCAGGCTTGAGCCTGGATCGTAAGCGGATGGGCGAATGCCGCCAATGAGACTGGGCGTACGTTCCGGGGGGAGGGGGGGGGGAAGCCGGACGTGGCCGTAACGTGGCTCACGATGCACAGTGACCTGACAGGCTTTTACAGAAATGCATAGCATCGCAGTTTTCGGGCGCATGGCGTTGAAGCGAATTGCCATAGAGCGCAGCGTATAACCCAGATTGGCATGGCTGTTAATCGTAATGGAACGATGTGTAATAACGAGACCAATCCCCTTGAGCTAAGCATCACCCGTTATATGCAACGCCAAAGTCGATGCCTATCACCGCGTTTGGGCCATACTTTCTCACGTGGGAAAATGCTCTAGCTATCTTTGCCCCCCCTCCCCCCCCCTGGTGAGCATCTGTGAGATTAAACAAAAAGAGCTTCATAGCTCATCGGATTCCTCCCTCCAGAATAAATACGATATTCGGATTCTCAAATCGCTGCAACGTTGGGCCCTCTCGCGGGCTCCGTGCGGTGCGGACAAGGGACTCCTGTCACTCGAACCGGCCCGTGCCACCACCAGCGAGGACTCGCCACTGCCATCGTCAACTGAGGACGAAGTTAGGGGGTCCGGGGGGGGGGCACGCTTTGGTGCGGCGAGTGACAAGAGGAGCCTATGCGGAGGCGTTCTGATAATAATGAGGACGGGAGGTTACAGCCCCCACCGCCCTCCCTTGCTCCATAGTAAAGTAATTGTATTTTTACACGCTTTTATTTAACTCACTCCGTCTGTTGTCGTATCCTCAAACAACCTTGTAACTTAATTTCTACCCACTTCCCAAAGTGCTATCGACTGCAAACTTGGTATACTTATGTCATACTGATGACAATACTATATTCTGTCATAAACAATTTAAAAATATATATTTGTAAACATTTTACACGCTTGTATTTAACTCACTCTGTCTGTTGTCGTATCCTCAAATCTTGTAACTCAATTTCAACCGTCTTCCCAATGTGCTATCGACTGCAAACTTGGTATACTTATGTCATACTGATAACAATACTATATTCTATCATAATTTTTTTTTACAATCTTTTTTACGGGTCTAATTGTCCACGCTTAACTCACGTTGCCTGTAAATAACCACGCTCCCTTATGCTGTGGCAAGCTGCCTGGAGTTGTGGAGTTCTGCCATTACGAATACGGTAAATTTCATTAAAGCGTGTTTAAAAATAGAGTATTTTTAAATATTTTTTTCTATTGCGATACAGCCAGATAACACGACAAATCGCTAAGCTTAAACACCCAGTAATGCATACAAGTTGAAGGCGGTATAGTACTATAGTAATAGAGCAAGTGCAGAATCCCTGAAGCGGAATTGATAGCCTGAAAGCATTTAGCGCGGGGCCCTTGAAAGTGCGGGGCCCGTAGCTACATATGTAGTAGCTACTTTTGTACTACATATGTAGTAGCTACTTTTGTACTACTACTACATATGTAGTATTATGTAGTGGCTAATACTCTTGCTACTAGAAATATCCGGCACTGGGGGGGGGGGGGGGGGGGAAAGGGGGAAAAACAAACCCCAAACGGGGGGGGGGGGGGGGGGGGGGGGCTCTGGCTTCGTTCAAACAAAGGCCCCCCGAGTGGGGCCATCGGTGCCTGACCACGAGGAGAGGCGCAAAAGTCGGCACTTGACCACTTGTGACATGTCTACGTGCACGCCGATAATTAATGCATATGCTGGATGAAAGTCTATCCCCTCCCCTCCTCCTCCTCCGCTCCCCTCCCTCCGGTGCGGGTCTCCGGGTTTGATTGACCATACTTCACCACGCTGGTCAGTGCGGGTTGGTGACGGGGGTTGCTTTCGAGAGCACCACCAACAATGGGCTTTTCTGCATTGCCCCCAACGCCGACGGCACATGCCTTGCGTGCGCCTGGTGGTCACCAATCTGAGCGATATCCAGGCTCAAAAAATGACCTGCTCAGCTTGCTGAGTCTGACGGGGTCGTACGTTATCCGTGGGATAAAATCATCCCACTCTATCGCTGCATCTATAGCATCGCACCTATGGCTACATCACCCTGCACGCTCCCGATCTTACCAGCCGTCGGAAGCTAAGCCGGAATTTGAGCCTGGATAGTGCTTGGATGGGTAGTTAAATAAAAAAATGTTGTACGGTACTTCTATGCTGCCTGCTCTCCAGTTGCCCGGGTGAAAAGTGGGCGAAGTTTTGCCCAATCCTGGCCGGCTGGCTCAACAACTAAATAAACTCAATCGCTTCATCGATCCACACTGGCCAGTGTGGTGAAGTGGAGTTAAATAAACTAAAAACGAAACTTAAAAATAAATGTTTTACCAGGTAAGGCCCACTGAGCTACATAGCTCTCTTTCAGAAGCGACCTGGCCACAACTGATAGCTCAACAACGTGGCCATTCATGTGGAAATGCATATCAGTAAAATACTCGAAACGCATGTTTCTCAATGTGGAGGGGAAATCCACACGACCACGGGGAGAGAGAACATACAAACTCCAAATATACAGCAGGCGTCAGAGTCGGAATTGGGATCGAACCCACGACCTCCTGCATACCAGGTGAGCTAATTAACATCTCGCCACCGACTCACATGGCATATGGGACGTCTTCACCCAGAAGCTGTCGACATAACATTTAGTTTTTGTGTTGTCGTCGTACATTCCTATGAAAACATCTTCTCCAAGAAGCAAAAACGTCGTTCGGCGGTCAACGACGAAGCTATTGAAACGGATGTTTCAGCTCGCGATACATGCGTTGGACTCACGCACCCATATCAAGCATTGTTATTGTTGATTATTTGCGCTGTAATTTATGCAAACGATATGCAGACGTCATTCAGGCTAACGGAACGAACAAGAGCGCCCAAATGAGACGCGCGGGGCAATCAGTGACGGGTGTAAACAAAATATGTAACGATAATTATTTTTTGTAATTAAATCGTGACCCGCCCGCCCCCACCCCCCTCCAGAATCGTCACAAATGATCAAACTGCATTGGGGGATGATTCGTTGAAAAACACTCATTTTATAAATAAAAACACAATTTTTTACCTGGGAATTGTAATCGAGACGGAGCATCCCATCTGCGAGGGTGTAATCACAACTTGACCGAGTTAGTGCTCCTGCGGACCGGAGCTGCCTCCGGTTGCGCTCCGGAAAATATTCCACCCCCCGCCTCCCACGGCCGGCCCCCCCCCCCCCCCCCCAATACCACAACGCCGCTGTCGGGAAAGGAGATGCGGCGTTGCCGAGCAAATCGTTTGGGAGCCTACAACCAAGCGCGCTTTGGTACGACAGTCACCTCAAATCCGTGCTCACAAAATCCCAGATCCAAGGACTCCCCTCTGTGATTTCCCACGCAGAAGGAAGGCATTCTTCCGCCACGTGTTCACATCGAACGCGAGCGCTGGAGACAAACACGAAGAGCTGTCCCGTTATTACACCTCTCCCTTGTCGACTCCGTGACACGCTCTTGTATTTTATAACCACGCGTCCTTCTGCAACACTCGCTGGCAAGCCCAATACATATTATAAAGCGTTTTCCCCATTGGCTGATGGGGGGATTGTTTTTGTTTTGAGTGTTAGACCCTGTTGGGGGTTGTTGGGTGGGTGGAAGGGGGGGGAGAGTTGGTGGCCCTAAAAAACGATTCCGTGAGAAATCGTGGCTTGTACGTTGAACTTCTTTCGCACCGTACGTGGCCAACCACGCTAATTGGAGGACCACACTAATTGGGGGACGACGAACTCAACGCAAAAATCAGTTCTAAAGAAACGAGTTATCAATTTAGATTTGAAAGCGCAAAGCTTCAGTGCCTTGCTCATAAACCTCCAGTGGCCGCCGATCGGCTTCAGTAACCTCCTAATAAGACAATGATTCGATCCGTGGATCAGTATCGATTGTTAACTCTCGCGATGCGTTCAGCGAGCCGCACGCGTCAAAGTAAGAACCGACGTTGTCCTCTCCATGGCACGTGACGATCCGATATGTACGATGACGTTTTTGCCAAATAAACGAATTAGCATTCGTGAAACGTCATTTTAGACAACGCATTTGATTTAGGCGCGGAGGGAAAGGACAACAGACTAAAAACAAAAATCATGTAACCTCCCATGCAAGTATCAAAATATAGGAATGATTTTTAGCCTTTCTGGCAATACAATAGGCGTTGAGATGTTAAAACACCGAACTGAAACCTTCTGCAAGGCATCATGTTTGCAGTAACCACGTATGCTTGTGGTGAACATGCAAATAAAAAAAACATGCTATGGTAGTATATGCATGTGTTTTTGGCAGTCTCTAGTGTGGACCAGTGAGTTTCAAAGACAATGCACATACTGTCAAAGCATGATGTTTTTGCATGTTCACCACAAGTATTGTGGTTAATGCAAACATGATGCCTTGCAAAAGGTCTCAGTTTGGTGTTTTAACATCTTAACACCTGTTCTTGGTTCTTTCGGTAAAGTCACATAGAAGGGAAATAATAAAATAATAAAAATAAAGCAATAAAATCTCACGACGTTTCGATTGCAACACAATCATCAGGTGTGAAAACCACGGCAAGAACATTTTCTTGCTGTGAGAATTGTATTATGTTGAATTTTTATTATTTTATTATTTCCCTTCTACGTGACTTTACCGAAAGAACCAATAATATGAATCCCTGCAGTCACGAAAGCTTCACATTTAATTTTAAATCTTAACACCTGTTTTATTGCCAGAAAGGCTAAAACCTATTCTCATATTTATAAACACAAAAAGCAGTTCTGAAGGAATGAGTTCTCTAAATGTCTAAATCTCTAGACGTGGAGACTGCTCTGACCGACCCTCTCACCAGTGAGTGGCAGCTATCCCCGAACGGCACAACGTGGACGCAGCATCCGGCCTGCCCGTATTCATGAACGCCCTTTCCTGGCTGTGTTTAACTTCTTTTGCACCGTACGAAGGCAACCGCGCTCATCGTAGGTGCGGGGATACAAGGACTCAAGCTGTTATGCTTGAGTCCTTGGGGAAGGAGCAGAGAGGCACAAACGCTGAGCAGCAGCAGCAGCAACGGCGGCGGCGGCGGAGCGTCAACTCGCTCTGAGGTTCATTGTCTCGGCCGCGTTGCCAATGATGCCATCAAAAAAAATCCCGGAAAAAAAAATCTGTCGAGCAGATTTTCGCTTGACGAATCACTGAGTTGCAATCAACCTCGCGAGTTTCGAGCAGATGGCATTGTTAAAGCAGAAAACGTCTTGTTACATCGGGAGAAGAAACGGGAAGTTTAGGAAGCGGGTTATTTTAATGTGATTGCGATAATTGCTGTCACCGTCAGCGCTTCTCAGCTCCACGGTTGCATTGAATGACATATGACATTTCCTGGCTGTGTGTACGTGCGCACGTGTGTTGAACTTCTTTCGCACCGTACAAAGCCAACCGCGCTCATCGGGGGCGCGGCGACAACAAAACCGAACACGCCGCCGTCACGTACAGCAACTCTCGCCTCCTGCTAATCCCATCGAGTGCTCCAATATTTGTGCAGCGATCTCTGTCCGTTCGTCCAGCCGTGCGTCCACGTGCCCTGCTGCAATGGATGACCACCGCAACGGGAGGGCCCAGCCGGGTTCAGTTGAAACAACGGCGGGGTGAAGTGCGGGCTGCTCCTGCCTCTTCCCCGAATTCGTGTGACCGGCGTTGTCTGACTGGGCTGACCCAATGCTGAACCCTCGTGGGAGAAGGGGCCTCCAGAGCGCTCGCTCCGAGTGAAGGCGCTTCCACCAGCCGTGGCGTGAGAGCGAGGGATCGCAGGGCCGGCTGCGGACCTTCTCGCCGTGAGCCGTCTCCTCCCACGTCTCTCCTCCCCCGCATCTCCGATGGGCGGGGGTTGGCCGCGTACAATTCACCACGCGCTCGCAAACCTCGGCGGCAACGCGCTCCAACGTGGGACGCCGCGAGGGAGAACGCCCACTCGCGCTCCGTTAGCAGGCGTCGTGGCACCTGTGAGATCTTCCCGCTGCTGGGAGCAACAGCCAAGCAAATGTAGGTGCGGGAGGGGGAGCAGGATGACAAGCTAAATACAAAAAGGCTGCGCGTGTGTGTGTGCCACGCGCGCGTGTGTGTGTGTATCACGTGTGTGTGTGTATCACGTGTGTGTGTGT
>CM025670.2:7475628-7489350 GCA_014621495.2 Entosphenus tridentatus | reverse complement strand
GCCACGTGTACCCGGCGTGTACTCGCCACGTGTACCTGCCACGTGCACCCGCCACGTGTACCCGGCGTGGAGTGGAGGAAGCGAGAGCCGGGCCGCGCGATCCCCAAACGGAGGACACCGTTTGACGACGCGATGCGCCCTCGGCTTCGCGAGACTCTGCGTGCGTGCGGGAGATGGGGGGGTTGGTGGTGGTGTGAGGAGTAACAGCGACGTGTACCCGCCTTTGTCTCTCCCACCCCCTCCGACAGGAGCCCCGCCTCGCGCGTCGGCCGAGTCCCGTGAGTAGTCGCGTGCGGAGTGCGCTGTGGTGGCGTGCGCGCCCGCACTCCCCGCTACATGTCCACGCGCCCGCGCTGCCAGGGCACGCTGCTGGTGGCACGCGAACAGCAGCAGCAGCAGCAGCCGTCGTCGTCGTTGGCGAGAAGCCTTCGAGCCACCCCGAGTCGTCTCTCCGGTGGAGGAACCCGCGACGCGGCGTCCTTCGAGGTAGCGCGCACAATCACCCCCCCCCCCTGCCTAATCACTGCCTCCTCGTGGTTTTGGCGATCGTGGTTGGCGCGTCTGTGCCGCCCGGTACGAATGTGGTGGCTAGGGAGGTGTTCACTACCTCGCCTGGTTCGCAGGAGGTCGTGGGTTCGATCCAGAACCTGGCGACGCCCGCTGCTGTATATTTGGAGTTTGCGTCTCTCTCTCTCCCCGTGGTCTCGTAGATTTTGTCAACGGGTCCTCCAGTTTCTTCCCCTCCACATTTAGAATTGAAGATTGTTACGGAATACGGCTTCATAAGAATGGAAACCGTTGACACAATCTCTATGATCAGTGGCGAGATGTTAACTACCTCGCCTGATATACAGGCGGTCGTGGGTTCTATCTCGACCCTGACGATATCCGCATATTTGAAGTTTTCACGCTCTCCCCGTGGTCGCGTAGATTTCTCCCCCCACCCCCCACATTTAAAAACACGTGCTTCGCGTATTTGTCTGCAAGACAATTCCACGCGACAATGAGACATTTTTGTCGAGCTATCATTTGTGAGAACCAGGTCGCTTCTGAAAAAAAGAGCCACATAGCTCAGTGGTTCCTTACCTGGTTTAAAAAAGAAAGTTAATCAGTTCATCATTCCACCTCCGCTCGTGACCTCACCGCCAGCTGGTGAATGAGTGAGCGCCTTCTGGGCTTCCTCTAAGTCGGCACGGCAGAGGTCGCAAACGGGTTTTGATTCCTTACCCGTACCCGGCCGTACCAGGGTCGCAAACGGGTACCCGTACACGGTCGTACCCGTACCCTACCCATACGCGGCCGGGTACGGGTAGGGTACGGGTATCCGGTACCCGATTGCGACCTCTGGGATGAAGCCATGTTGCAGGCGCGGGTGGGTTGATTCTAGGAACTTGAATTGTGAGAAGAGACAAGACGTTGTGAAATGAGTGACCAACGGTGACTCACCAGTGACTCACGGCCTACCCGTACCCGTACCCGACCGCACCAGGGTCGCAAACGGGTACGGGTATCGGGTACCCGGTTGCGACCTCTGCGGCACGGCCTTCAACGAGTGCGCAAACATCGACGCGGGGGAAGACCTAAAGACTGCGGGGTCCAAATTTCGATTTGAAGCTTTCGTGACTGCAGGGATTCATCTTCTTGGTTCTTTCGGTAAAGTGAATGACTCATTCAGACGCTGTCTTTCCGACAGACCTGTTCTTCACCTGAGGACGGCTGCTTGCGTTGTGGCCGAAACGTCGTGAGAATTGTATTTTATTATGTTGTATTTGTATGATTTTATTATTTCCCTTCTACATGACTTTACTGTGGGGTCCATCACGGCCTGAGACGGGAGTGGAGTGGAGGGGGGTAATTCGTCTCTTTCATTAAAATCCTGCAGCAAAGGGGAGCGAGCGATTTTCACACAGAACAAAATGCAAAGCAACCGGACCTGTGGAGTTATCGTGAAGTTTAACACACACACACACTTTACAACGTTAATGTTGTCCCCCGCACACGCAACCCCCGTGAACTTTCCAAACACTCGAACGTGGCATCAAAACACTCCGCTGGGAAACTGCACAACACTCCACTGAGCACGGAATGTGAACTCCGATTTATCGCTCACGCAATTCTGCCCCCCCGCCCCCCACTAGCTACATCGCCTGTTGTGTTTATTGCCTTTGGCGTTACACCTCGTGCCGACTGCTCTCGACTGAACAAGTGAAGCCTTCAACATAGACGGGGTGCTTAGCCCCCTCGCCCCCGCAGCCCCCCCCTTCTCCCCTCTCCAGCACCTCCGACGCTTCAGGACTGGGAGCAGCACAGGATGGAGTCTTGATTATTATTTTTTAAAATATATATTCGAGCAGAAAATTTCACCCAATAATAATGACAGCTTAAATAGCGCCTTTCGTCGAATCTCAAGGCGCTGTACATCAACGACAACTGAATGGGGGGGGGGGGGGTCAGTGGTTGGGTAAGGAAGTAGCTTTGAGTTAAAATGGAAAACGCCTCCTGAAAAGGGGAATGTCTTTAGGTGGAAGGACTTGAAGGTCCCAACCGAGCCGGACTCTCTGATAGCCCTCGGCAGAGAGTCCCAAAGTCCGGGTACCGCGGGAGAGGGAAGGCCCAGAGAGAGGTCCACCATCCGGGTACCGCGGTAGAGAGAAGGTCCAGAGAGTCATCTCCTGGTGAAGCTCAAAGTAGCTGGAGTAAATTGGCACTTAACCGTAACTCTAATTCAAACATGTTCAGCGGTGGTAACAAATAATCATACCCCTCGAGGTACAAATATGCACCATAGTGGGGACAGCTATTTGGGGGCAGCGGCATTTTTTTGTACCAGCCTCAGTGAAAAACTCGACCAGTTTAAGTACAGGCCAGACATTTCCTCGTCTTGAGACACTATCAGATGCACGCATGTTGAACTTCTTCTGTAACCGTACACCGTACTAATCGGAGATGCGCGCAGCATCACTCAGCGATGTTTCTGTTCTTTTATCACCGAGCAGCAACAGCCACGCCATGTAACTAACCACATCTCTAGACCCAGTCTGAAGGTGGTCGTGGTCTGAGCTCGACATTTGGAGAAGGTGCGGTCATCGGGTCGCTCGGATGACACCTGGTGCCGCAAGTTCAGCTGTTGCCCAAAGAGTCAGAAGATCATCAAGGTTCAAACCACCGATCCACTCCAATTAGAGGACTTAGAGAAATACTGGGTAACAGCAAAGCAATGTGACACAACTTCCCGTGATGTGACTTGGTGGAACGAGTTGCATGGCCAGTGGATGGAACATCAAGCAGCCTATGAAAGATCAGTCGCTCTTCTGGTTAGCCCATAAAGAAATGCATTTTCCACGCTCTTCTTACTCAGAACCAGTGGCCCTTGATGCTCTTGATGAGCCAGAGAACGATTGGTCTTTTGCCCACTGGCAGTGTCTTTGGCTCCAATTCCCTCCACGCCGCCCGGTCTTGAGCTTTCTTCTTCGTTTCACTCTTTGGACCCCTTTACCTTCAAGTAATCAACCAGCATCATTATATTTTCTTGTTTCTTGACCTGTTTTGCCAACTCCTTTGCAGAACTTCCTTCATTAAGCCTTCAAATGTGCCCAATCCACAACTTTTGCTATTAACGGATTGTTCTAATTAGACCTCTCTCCTCATTAACCTGCTGTCGAACTTGCTCATTACTCTATCTCTCCATACGAATGATTTTCTGCATTTGGTATCATGCCCACCACCTCCATCTACGTACAGTGAGGGAAAAAAGTATTTGATCCCCTGCTGATTTTGTACGTTTGCCCACTGACAAATAAATGATCAGTCTATAATTTTAATGGTAGGTTTATTTGAACAGTGAGAGACAGAATAGCAACAACAAAAATCCAAAAAAACGCATGTCAAAAATGGTATAAATTGATTTGCATTTTAATGAGGGAAATAAGTATTTGACCCCCTCTCAATCGGAAAGATTTCTGGCTCCCAGGTGTCTTTTATACAGGTAACGAGCTGAGATGAGGAGCAGACTCTTAAAGGGAATGCTCCTAATCTCAGCTTGTTACCTGTATAAAAGACACCTGTTCACAGAAGCAATCAATCAATCAGATTACAAACTCTCCACCATGGCCAAGACCAAAGAGCTCTCCAAGGATGTCAGAGACAAGATTGTAGACCTACACAAGGCTGGAATGGGCTACAAGACCATCGCCAAGCAGCTTGGTGAGAAGGTGACAACAGTTGGTGCGATTATTCGCAAATGGAAGAAACACAAAAGAACTGTCAATCTCCCTCGGCCTGGGGCTCCATGCAAGATCTCACCTCGTGGAGTTGCAATGATCATGAGAACGGTGAGGAATCAGCCCAGAACTACACGGGAGGATCTTGTCAATGATCTCAAGGCAGCTGGGACCATAGTCACCAAGAAAACAGTTGGTAACACTACGCCGTGAAGGACTGAAATCCTGCAGCGCCCGCAAGGTCCCCCTGCTCAAGAAAGCACATATACATGCCCGTCTGATGTTTGCCAATGAACATCTGAATGATTCAGAGGACAACTGGGTGAAAGTGTTGTGGTCAAATGAGACCAAAATGGAGCTCTTTGGCATCAACTCAACTCGCCGTGTTTGGAGGAGGAGGAATGCTGCCTATGACCCCAAGAACACCATCCCCACCGTCAAACATGGAGGTGGAAACATTATGCTTTGGGGGTGTTTTTCTGCTAAGGGGACAGGACAACTTTACCGCATCAAAGGGACGATGGACGGGACCATGTACCGTCAAATCTTGGGTGAGAACCTCCTTCCCTCAGCCAGGGCATTGAAAATGGGTCGTGGATGGGTATTCCAGCATGACAATGACCCAAAACACACGGCCAAGGCAACAAAGGAGTGGCTCAAGAAGAAGCACATTAAGGTCCTGGAGTGGCCTAGCCAGTCTCCAGACCTTAATCCCATAGAATATCTGTGGAGGGAGCTGAAGGTTCGAGTTGCCAAACGTCAGCCTCGAAACCTTAATGACTTGGAGAAGATTTGCAAAGAGGAGTGGGACAAAATCCCTCCTGAGATGTGTGCAAACCTGGTGGCCAACTACAAGAAACGTCTGACCTCTGTGATTGCCAACAAGGGTTTTGCCACCAAGTACTAAGTCATGTTTTGCAGAGGGGTCAAATGCGTATTTCCCTCATTAAAATGCAAATCAATTTATACATTTTTTGACATGCGTTTTTCTGGATTTTTCTGATGTTATTCTGTATCTCACTGTTCAAATAAACCTGCCATTAAAATTATAGACTGATCATATCTTTGTCAGTGGGCAAACGTACAAAATCAACAGGGGGTCAAATACTTTTTTCCCTCACTGTACACATACACACATACACACGATCTCAATGTTAATTTGAATCAGCAATACTCACATCTCATGGGTCATGCTTAACAATCATTAGCAGTGTACAACCCCTAAACCATCTACTTATATTTGACCAACGCAGATTGTTCAATGTGGAAAGGCTGACGACGGTGAATCGTGGGGACTGCAGTTGGGAAAACGCCGCATGCAGAGCCGTCCCTAGGGGTTCACGGCGAATCGGGGCAACCGCCCCGGGCCCAGCGCTTTGGGGGGCCCCGTGCACTTCGACGCCATTGTGTCGGGTGTCATAGTTCCGGTTTAGTTTTAAAGGCGTCGGGCGGGCCCACACGGTGGGGTTTGCCCCGGGCCCCGCACCGTCCTCCCCCACCCCTTCCCTATGGACGGCCCTGTCTGCATGAGTAAGTGTTTCTCCTGCCGTGTGCCATGGGGCATGCCTGTACAATACAGGGATCATTCGCGTCGTCGTGCACATTATAAATAACACCGTAAATACGCAGGCAATATGTCTCAACCACGCGTCCGTCTCTCCACGCAGTAAATAAAAAAAACATTTCTTACACAGCCCGTTAGCGCAGGCACGGCCGTCTGTGGGTACATAATTTGAACAGCATTTATTCAACGCAGGCAAACTCTGGACCGGTTTCGACACCACATTGTCTCATCAGCAGAGCCACGCTTGCTTGCATCGATGACGGTTCGAATGCAGGCCTCTCTGGTCACAGTGAGTGTGAACGCAACACATTCCTGCGGAGGGAGCTGGTAGGAACGTTGGGTTGCCTCGGTCAATGGCCAGGATCAACGGCGGCGTGGTGTATTCCGTAAATATGCCCGACTGTGAGGGCGGGCACAAGCCGGCGTGAGTAGGTTAGACGTTGAGTTTTATAAGGGCACCACGGGGTGACCAGCCCCTCCCCACCCAGCCCCACCCCTCCCACCCCCACCCAGCTCCACCCTCCCCACCCAGCCCCCCCCCACCCTCCTCACCCAGCCCCTCTCCACCCTCCCCTCCACACCCAGCCCCACCCTCCCTACCCAGCCTCTCCCCACCCTCCCCTCCCAACCCAGCCCCTCCTTCCTCACCAAGCCTCTCCCTCCCCACCCAGCCCCTCCCTGCACGACGGACGGACACAATAATCCCCTGTGGGCTGGTGTAACCAGGAGGTTCCTACCAGTATTATCTGAACGAGCGATCGGGTATAATCGGTATGGCAATGCAAAATCCGTGGAGATCTTAACGCGTTATCAAAGAAAGTTGTGCTGACGTTGATCATCTTTGATGAATGATTACAGTGAGAGCTACGCTCTGACGAATAGGGGGCACTGATAGGCAACGATGGCATACAACGATTAGTGACACATTTTATGTTTGAAAATCAGAGCTCACCAAAAGAGTCTATAAATGAATCCCTATCGTCACCATCATTGTCAATTTCCATTCTCAATGTACAACCCGAATGACGTGTCCCATCATGGAACTACCATTTCCAGGTCTGTGTCACCAGACTCCATGCCTACTTGACTCCATTCGTCCACCTAATCTTACCTACTGCAGTGTTATCACGTGCGTCCCTTTAGTCAATATTTCACTGCATCGAGGCCTCTCTAAGCCATGTCGGCCATTGAGTATTTGTTTGACCACACTTTCATAGTAGAGGTTTTTTGGGGTTAGATCGCCTACATTTTTGAATGTGTCGTTAAACCCGCCACCACCCGACACAGCCAACTAGTAAGGGTCGTCACGTGAACAGAACGTGACCAGTTCGTCACTAGTACAGCACACCGGTGTGTGTTGGAGAGCCAAGCCACAACATTTATAAACTGAGTGCGACGTTCCTCAAGTAAAACAAAATCTCTGCTATGGATGATATTGGTCGCGAAAGCCTACGTGTTAAATCGACCATACTCCACCAAAGTTGTCAGTGCGGGTTGATGAAGTGGGGTTTGGATCCTCAGAAACTATTTGGAGGGGGGGGGGGTTGGGGGATATCACTCGCCCGCCTGCAATTCGCCATGTCCGGGAATCGAATTCGGGTTGTGCGTTTTTTTTTGTTTTGTTCCAGGCGCACAGCGCAATGCGCTAACCACCCGAGCCACCGCTCCGCCAAGTCGTACTCGATAGAGCAGCGGTCCCCAACCTTTTTGGCACCAGGGACCGGTTTCGTGGAAGACACATTTTTCACGGACCGGGGCAGGGGGTCATCATCGGGTCTTTCCCCCTTTTCAAAGAAGCTCTCCAGCGACGTTTGTGTTTGACCCATTGTGGATACTAGGGGCTAGAGCTCGTGGGCTCACCAACACCGTGACTGAGACGAGTGCGCGGTGCGGGAGAGAGGCGCGGACGGACGTGGTGAATAATACAACAATGGGGGCGGGGAAATTTTTTTTTTTCTCTAACCCCTCCCTCTCTCTGCCCCCCTCTGTCTATTTAAGGCCTCGCCACAGAGACGATCTCCCTCTCTGTGCCTGTGTTACTTTCTCTCTATGTATCTTGGTGATATCTGTCTGCTTATATGTCTGTCTATAGTTTTCTGGTTAGATTTTTTGTTGCTATTTCATTTATACCTGATGATGATTGCTTGTGTTGCAATCGAAACGTCGTATGCTATTATTTAATTTATTATTTTATCTTTATACGTGACTTTACCGAAAGAACCAAGAGTAATTCCTGTGGTCACGAAAGCTCCAAAATTAAGATTGAATGGGGGCGGGTTCCACGCGCGGACTCACCGCTCTCACCTCCTGCCGCTGCGCGGACCGGTTCCTAACAGGCCACGTGCCGGTCCGTGTCCCGACGTGTTGGGGGGGACCCCTTGCTCTCGAGCACTCCTCCTCCTGCACTAGAACGCGACACCCGCGACACGACCGGAGCGCACAGACACCAGCTAGTTCGTGACTCACCGCTGTAACAACAAACAATTAGAAACTCGTCATTTCTTTGAAAGCGCGGCTTAAATAAAAAAAATTAGCGCCGAATACGGAGCGCAATCTTTCGGTGTCTTAGCGCGACACGTCTCAGACACTAATTGCGGGGTGGATTTGTGTTTCACACGGTGGTTGTCACGTCATGTATCTGTTATTCTCCTAACTTCACGTTATTATTTCAAATGCGCGGCTTCTGTCAAGTGTAACTTTGCGCACAGAGTCAGGCTGGACGCCGTTAAGCGTTGTGCACCGCTGTAACTTCAACAAAAGGTTTCTCACGCGATTGCAGCTTGTTGCGGAGAGGAAAGTTTGCTTTTAAGCACTCACATCCAAAGTAAAATAAATGCTTTTGAGACTCTTGTTTTTTTTTTGACAGGCCCCTTCGTAATGCTGCGTTTGCATGACGAATATTCGGAGACTTCACGGAATATTTTGTCAAGGTACACAAAAGTTAGAGCACGAAAAGGACACTCCAATCCTCCAATCACCGAGAGTGTCTTAGAAGCACAACCCTCGTAGGAGTGCATTAAATATGAGAATAGGTGTTCCCCTTTTTTCTGGCAACAAACAGGTGTTGAGATGTTAAAACACCAAACTGAAACCTTTTACAAGGAATCATGTCTGCATTAACCACAATTATTGTGGTCAGAATGCAAACAAAAAACACACTCTGATAATAAATGCATTGTCCTTGAAACTGATTGGTCCACACCAGAGACAGCTTTCTTTTGAGCCTCGTCTCCAACGGTGTTAGACCAGAGGACGCCAAAAGGCGTACAGCCCAAAGACTATGCATACAGCACCAAGACGAAGGAGGCCGGGCGTGGTGCTGGCCACCCACCTCATGCACAGTGTGTCCTCACCCAAGGCGACTCACGTTTCTCAACAGTAGATATGAGCTCCCTAGTTTGCATTATTTGCGTAATTTTAGCTTTTCATTAAAATATAATTCTCGGCATCCAATGTTTTCCCCATGCCTTATAAGTTCATAGCAAACAACACGGACTGATTGGACAGAATGCTATACGTTTATTTTCCTTGTGTATGTATTGTATGTATGTTGAACTCGTCGGCTGTATGTACTTTTCCGACATGTATCATGTGACATGTATGATCTGACATGCATGATCTGACATGTATCATGTGACGTGTATGATCTGACATGTGACGTGTATGATCTGACATGTATGATCTGACATGTATCATGTGACGTGTATGATCTGACATGTAGCATGTGACGTGTATGATCTGACATGTATCATGTAACATGTATGATCTGACATGTATCATGTGACATGTATGATCTGACATGTATCATGTGACATGTATGATCTGACATGTATCATGTGACGTGTATGATCTGACATGTATGCTGAGTTCTTATTGTTATATTTTTGTTCCCCCCATCAGACCGGTCTCTGATGGGGCCTGCAGACATTCGACTGCCAGACCCAGTCTCTGATGGGGGTATTCAGACCACGTGTGGACAAACTGGTCTACACATAAGTCTTCCGACAAGAAGGCGATTAATCTAAAATTAAAAATGTGTGGATGTCGTTGAACTTCGTTCGCACCGTACGTAGCCAACCGCGCTAATCGGAGGTGCAGGCGGGGGGGGGGGGACAAGCTAAACGCGAAACAGTTCTTAAGAAATGAGTTCCAAATTGAGATGTGAAAGTTCACAGCTCCCAAAGGCGTCATCATATCGCAAGAGAGCACGCGCAAGTTAAGCGACACGGTGACTGCACAACAGCAGGAGGGGTAAATGATAGGGTTGTGTGTGTGTGTGTGGTGGGGGAGGCGGGGCAAATCTGATTGAAGCCGGACTCAGCCAGTTGAGAGTCAATCGAGGGCGGTATCAACAAACACGGCGCAGAGTTCGAACCGCACCCACAATCGAGAGTGGTGGGGGCAAGGTGGGGGGGGAGCCCAGCGGATTGAAAAGTGGGAGCCGGACCTGGAGAGAGCTGGGAGACTTTTGACTCTTAAACAACTTTCATTGCCGCCAGCAGCAACAGCACTGGAGGCGATATCGATGTGAAATACACAAAGTCACCAGCAAACAAATGAAAATTAACGCTACAAATCCACGCGCTGTGGCGCTAAAAGCACCGCGCACAGCACGAAAGAGCTGGGAGAGAGCGGCATTAAGCTGGGAGTGGAGGGGCCGTCGAGCCAACAAGTTTGCGTCGCCGCGAATGTTGGCCAGGGACGAGTCCCATTGACCCATGGGCGAATCGAGCAGCAGCAGCGAGCGGCGGCGGTAGCGGCCGCACCACCGCGCCCCGTCACAGCTGAGCTGGGAAGGGCGATACGCTCGTAACCACCACCACCACCCCCTTGCGATGAGATGGTAATAAACCCGCAACCACACAGCGCGCGTGGCTCCCTGCGTGTCACCTCGTGTTGACAGCCTCGTTGTCAATAAATCCACTGCTGGATGAGGGCCTTGCTCCGCACCGTGTCGCGGATTACTTGAGCACGGCATACTTCGCCCGCGCGAGTCGGTGAGAGGCTTGGTACCAAGGTTGTGGGGTGGGAGGAGAGGCGAGGGGGCATAGACGTGGAGCGTAGTGCAGTACAACCCTGGGTTTCGCTGCGTTGTCCCGCGCCGTGCAGTGTTCCGTTACGGTTGATCAATTATTTTTCTCTCCATTATCAATTCATAGCCCTGAAAGAACAGCGGCACGAGTGAACGGAGACATTTCACTTGACGTATTTATCGTGATTAAAACACAGCCTATTCACTATTCATGTGCATATCCCTCAAAGACTGCCTACCATAAGCTAGCCCATACGCCAAGCAACCACGGCAGGATGATTCGCGACGAAGAGTTGTGTGGTCCTCTGTACTCAAACTGTAGCTGAACTATGTTTTTTAAAATGTATTTTACCAGACAAAGCCCACTGAGCTATTCTTCAGAAGTGATCGCTCAGCACAGCGGCGTATTATCACGTGCAAATGTATAGCAGCCGAGCACTCGTAACGCGTGTTCTTTATTCACGCGGAGGAGAAAACAACCCGCGGACCCGGAGAAAAATCCACGAGACCACGGGGAGAGAGAGAGAGAGAACACGCAAACACCAAATATACAGGAGGGCTCGAGATCGAACCTCCTGTATACCAGGCGAGGGAGTTAACATCTTCTAGGTAGCTACGTGGATTTCGATTCGACGCTTGCGATGAGCGGAGCCAGCGTTGATATCAAACGCAGGCACCCGCCCGCGGGAGGACGGCGACCGTGGAGTTTCTCCAGCGAGTCTCAGGGTTCTTCGTTCATAATTAATTTGCTTAAGTTTGGCTGTCGGAGGCATTGGCGTTAAGCGCTGAATTCGCAGAATCGTAGAGGCGATTTGGTGTGGCTTCGGCCACGGTGGCTATGAGATGTTAACTGCCTCGCCCTGGTATACAGAAGGTCGTGGGTTCGATCGAGGCCCTGGTGCCTGCTGTATATTTTGTGGCCAGGTGGCTTTTGAAAAAAAAGAGATATCTCAGCGGACTTCACCTGGTAAATAAAATATTTTAGTTTATGTAACCAGCAGATTCCAGTCTTTATTGACTAGCTATCACGAGAATTGGATTTCTAATTTTGTTTCTTTACTGCATGTGCTCGCAATTTAAATTCATGCACATCACGATTAAATGCCCGGAGCTTCGTTTCTCTATACACCGATTTGATCGTGACTGATCAATGATGCTTATGATAATGTACACGATACAACAATAGTCTAGCAGCTGTCTTCAGTGACGCTGGGCCCTGGCTCTGCCAGTAGCTTTGCTAATGAATTGGCCAACAACAACATGAATTACTTAATATATAGAGGACTGCAGAGCTTGGGTAATCGTTGGGAGCCGGCTTCACCGCGATTAGAAGTTGCGAATTATAATCGCGACCCTGGGGGCCGAGTGGCCGTGTTGCCGGGTTGCCGGGTGTCTGATGCCGTGCATTGTTGGGACATCCTCGACAGGATGGGAGGGCCGTCGATGGGCAAGCGGAGGCCTCTCACCGACGCCTTGTTCCTCTCTCTGCTCGGGTTGATCTGCCTGCAACTTGCGCCAGCGTCCGCGCGGGTCCGAGCTCCAACAGGTAACGGGCTCCGCGCAACGCAACACACGCAACACAAAGATCCCCCCGTATAGCCTTAACAGACTGTAGGGGCAAGTGCTGTTGGCGAGCACCTATGAAGGCCGGCACGGCACACGAGGGGGTGGTTGGCCAACACCACGCCCGTCCGCCTTTGTCTCCCCAGTGCCGATGTTTACACATCGCACCAGGTACTCATTTGAGGCTGAGTCGACCTAGGGGAGGCCCAGGACCGGTTCAGATAATCGTCACCGATGTTGGCCGTGAGCGGGAATCGAACCCGGGTCGCCAGGTTTGTAGCGCATCGCGCTAACTGCTACACCACCGTTCCCCATTAAGCCTGTGAAGGCTACGTGCAACACACACACACACACGCAACACACACACACGCGCGCGTGCAACACACATACACACGCGCGCGTGCAACACAGACACACGCGCGTGGAACACATACGCTCAAAGACAAAGATCCTCCCCCCCACGTCGCCTTCACAGGCTTAGCACGGTTGGCTACAAAATGGTGCGAAAGCAGTTCAATGTAGAGGACATACAAGCAGCATCCGACGAAGACCGGGCACGGCACACGAGGGGGTGGGTGGCCAGCACCACGCTCGGCCGCCTTCGTCTACCTGAGTGGCGATGTTTGCACGGCGCACCAACTTTACACACCGCATGTACACGAAGACAGAGATCCCCCGTATAGCCTTCTCTGACTATTGGGACAAGTGCTGTTCGCGATTAGCACCTCTGAATGTCGACACGGCACACGAGGGTGGAGAGGGGGGGCAGCCTCACGCTCAGCCTCACGCTCACGTGGCACTGAACTCGTTGGCTGTGTGTACTTTTACCGACATCATGTGACGTGTATGATCTGACATGTATCATGTGACATGTATGCTGAAGTATTATTGTTGTACTTTTGTTTCCCCCATCAGACCGGTCTCTGATGGGGCCTGTAGACATGAGACTGCCAGACCCAGTCTCTGATTGGGGGTATTCCAGACCACGCGTGGACAAACTGGTCTTCCGACAAGAAGGCGATTCATATAAAATTCTAAACGTGTGGATTTTGTTGAACTTCGTTCGCACCGTACGTAGCCAGCCGCGCTAATCGGAGGTCTGGGGGGGTGGAACAACAAACTAAGCACAAAAAGCGATTTTAAAGAAATGAGTTTTCAATCTTGATTGAGATGTGTGTGCGTACATCCGGTGGCTTCCTCATATCGGAAGCAAGATTTGTGTTATCATATAAATATGTTGCTACATTCTTTACAATGGCACACTGCGCAACTACATTACACCACCACCATACAACCACATTACACCACCACCATGCAACTACATTACACCACCACCATGCAAC
>CM025670.2:7356663-7443711 GCA_014621495.2 Entosphenus tridentatus | reverse complement strand
AAAATAGTAATTATTATTTTATTATTTTATTATATTATTTTATTTTATTATATTATTATTTTATTTTATTTTATTATGTTTTATTATTTTTATTATTTTATTACTCCCCTTCTACGTGACTTTACCGAAAAAACCAAGAAGACTCCTTTTGTTTCTTTTCCGGCACGACAAGCGAGTGGGAATCAAGCTCATATTTTCATTAGCAGACGCTGGGCGGAACGGCCCATTTAATATTCCGGAACGCGAGTGAATATTCCTAAATAGACTCAAGCGCCTGTTTGCGTGTCACAATTATTAATGGGAGGACCTGTAAAAGCCGGCAGGGATTTGCCATGCCTTATCAGCCAGATTCCCGACATGAAGGTGATGGATTTTTGTTTCGATGTATCTTAGCACATTTTCGTGAACATTTGCCATACTTCATACGGATTTCGCCACGTTGCCGCTTCAATGCTCAATACATTTCACTTGTCTTTACACCCTGAGAGAATAAGAACAAATTAAACCCCACCAAATAACAACTCGCTGCTCTTCTGATGTGCAGCTGCACAAGAGCGTCACGTTGGCTCCCTTTTGTTGGGTCGAAAAAAAGATGTAGGCCCTGAAGATTTGGGTCATGCCCTGTTCTCTAAGCGAATGCTTGTTTTTTTTCCATTAAAATCTCACTCGACATAGGTTACTGAATTAATACAAGTCTCTCTGCCTATAGAAATACCCTCACATACGAACCCAGTTGCATCCCTCCCTATGAGATTTCAAGAAAATTTCACAATGCAGAGCATCATTATTAGTATTATGATTGTTCGACATTAAAATGAGATGTTGCGTTGCTGCAGAAGAAAATGAAAGCAAAATTATTGAAGGCTAGCATCCGAACCGGTATTTGTATTAATGGATGACCCTGGTTCTGCAGTTGGTGCGAAAGATAGTACAGCACTCTATAAAAACATTAAACAAGTGGCAAATGTCAAATGAGCATTGGCGCCGTCAGCAGTTGTAATGCAAAAATAGAGATTCTAGATATGAAGCTTTCGTGACTGCAAGGATTCACCCTTTTTGTTTTTTTCGGTAAAGTCGCGTAGGTAAAAAATAAAATAAATGAAAACAACTCAATTAAATCACGACGTTTCGGATGCAACACAAGCATCCTTCTTCAGTTGGGGACAACGTAGCGAAAGCACAACCGCTTAAGTGTGTCAGACACACTTAAGCGGTTTTGAGTTGTTTTCATTTATTTTGTTAGATTTTTTACCTACGTAACTTTACCGAAAAAAACAAAGAGTATGAAACAGAGATATTCACAAAAAAACAATGAATCAGTTTGCGTTCCCTAAAGCGTCACTGTAACATTTTATTAAGTGTCCTAGAGGGTCATGAATGAATTTAAATTCCCCCGAAAGGCATAATACGATTTCCCTGGGGCACCTATCAGATTTATTTAAATTCCGCTTAAGATGATGCATTCTACGACTCATTTTAATAATGTCCAAGCGGAATTGTTTTAAAATGCTTTCATTCAAGCGGCACATTTGCTCTGTTTTTTTTTCGTTCGCAAAGGGAAATAATCGGCACCTGTCGTGTTGTTTAGAGCCCGCGATGGGCCCTGTGATTATTATTATTATTATATTTTTAGAATGTTCCGTACTGAAAAGGTCATATTGACCCAAGAAGATTTTTTTTTACAGAACCCCTTGTCTCTATTTTCCAAGCAATATATTAAATTCTCCCCGTCTGTGCTTTTGGAAAAATATTATTAAGTGTGCATTTGCATACTTTCCGACGTTAATATAAAAAATTCTTCAACCACCTTTTGTTTCTCATCTAACGCTCCTCAATAAAAAAAAACATGGACGTCCATTTTAATACGATGAGATTTAATAGAAATGTTGAGCAGAATTGCACGTACAGGAACTGAGGTACAGGCGGAGATGTGAGAAGGTCGGTTATGTGAACATCTATCGATAATTATCAGCTATACCATTGCACAGATAGCCCAGTCTACGTTGGTCCAACATTGGGCCGACATTGTGATTAGCATGGTTGACTACGTACGGTGCGAAAGAAGTTCAACGTACATACGTCCATGGGTCCAACTGTTCCAACCGCATCTCTACGTTGGACCAACGTGCACGTTCCCTGGGTGGTCGCTGGATAAAGTGGCGTGCAAACTGCTCAGAATGTGGGGAAGTGCATCATCGCATGCAAGGGGCGGACGACTGTGCGTCAGATTGAAAACGCGTGGCCACCTGTGAAAAGGTCGGAGTTGGAGAAAACGAGTGACACCGTACGTTAAACACCGTGCTGGGTGTCCCTGTCGCTTTAATTGGTAAGCGTGGATATGCACCGCGGTGTTGCCGTGGCGAGATTTTAACTGTCTTGCCAGGTATACAGGAGGTCGTGGGTTCTATCCCAACCCTGACGCCTGCTGCTGTATATTTGGAGTTTGCATGTTCTCCTCGTGGTCACGTGGATTTTGCTTTGGGTCCTCTAGTTTTTTCCTCCACATTTCTAATGAACGTGTGGTTAGAGTATTCGGCTGCTATAAATTTCCAAACTACAAGCCACTTCGTTGAGCTATCATTTGTGGCCAGGTCGCTTCTGAAAAAGAGCTATATAGGTCATTGGGCTTTACCTAGTAAAATAAAAAAAATTGTTTAACAATAGTCAGATATTCGACGTTGTACCTTGTTTCCACTGTACGCAGTCAAAATGTGCGCCTTTTGGCGTCATCTGGTCCAACCCATGTAAGACTAGGCTCTAAGTAAAGCTGTCTCGGGTGTGGACCAATCAACTTCAAGGACAGTGCATATATTATCAGAGTTATGTTTTTTGTTTGCATTATGGCTGCAGGTATTGTGGTCTATGCAAACATGACTCCTTGTAAAAAAGGTGTCAGTTTTGTTGCCAGATAGAAGGGTAAAAAAACAGTTATCATATCAATTATCATGTGAACCCCGGTTAGCACTTCCGCGGGTCTCGGAAAACACAACGCTATCCTCAAGTTCTTCCGACGGGCATGCCGCTCCAGGCAGAAGCCACACGCGTTGAGAGAGCGCCTTTGCCATCAGTTGCTTTGCTTGTGTTTTGTTCATCTTGCTTTTTGTGTTTTTTTCTGCCCTTAATTGCTGTCGAGTAACGAGTGATGGATTAACAAAAAGAAAAACGAGCATTCCTTTAAAAAGAAGAAAACACCCCGAATTCCTCATTAAGTTTTTCTCTCCAAAATTTTGCTCTGGTCCCTCCTCAGGGTAAACAATTAAGTGTGCTAGAGCACCCGGTTAAATATTCTCACATTATTATTATTCTATGTGTAATTTTTAGACCAAGGGGGAAACACCCCCCCCCCCCCCACCAAAAAAAAAACTCATTACGAGTTTTTAGGCTCCAAACTAAGTGATGGTGAAAATTACGTGTGAAAGCGATTACGGAGCATTTGATTATTTATTGGCATCTCCGTTTTAATTAACATTTTCAGAACTTTAATCAAAATGTGAGATGATTGTCAAACGTATGATTCACACGGTAACTATTCACAAATCCGACACTCGAATGACAGGGAGGTTACTTTTCCATGAACAGCCAAAAAAAAGTATGAAGAAAATTAACAATAGAGTTGTTGTCAAGATGATTCCCTCAGCAGATGAGACCAGACACCTCAGGGGATAAATATTATTTTCTTTTTTGTGAAAACAAAGGTTCACAAACAACACGAATAACCTACTTGTTCCATGCAATTTACTCTTGTGGACCATATAAAGAAATTCGTCATAATCATCAACATCATTGCCATTATATTCTTGGTTCTTTCGGTAAAGTCACGTAGAAGGGAAACAATAAAATAATAAAAATTTAATTATTGCTGCGTTTTTCACACCTGATGATGATTGCTTGTGTTGCAGTCAAAACGTCGTGATAATTTTATTGTTTAATATTTATTTTATTTTATTGTTTCCCTTCTACGTGACTTTACCGAAAGAACCAAGAATACGAATCCCTGCAGTCACGCAAGCTTTAAATCAAAATCATTGCCATTATCTATCCACTGCTGGATGAAGGCCTCACCTGGCCATCACCATCTCTCTTCCAGTCTTGCTGCTACCATCCGTCACACTGTTGCACGTGAACTGATTTCATCACGCCATCGCCTTGGTGGCTTCAGCGGTCTCGTCCATCTGCCAACATCCCGTCTGGCGATGCGGTGGCGAGATGTTCTATCCCTTGCCTGGTATGCAGGAGGTCGTGCGTTCAATCCCGACCCTGACGCCTGCTGTATATTTGGAGTTTGCGGTGTCTCTCTTTCTCTCCCCGTGGTCGCGAGGATTTTTATCTGGGTCCTCCGGCTTTTCCCTCCACATTTAGAACCAACATCGTGCGTTTAGAGTGTTTGACTCAAATACATGTCCAAGTGATAAGCCACTTCGTTGAGCTATCATTTGTGGCCAGGTCGCTTCTCAAAAAAGATGCTAACACCTGAGTGGGTCTTAACTGGCACAAAAAAAATAAATTAGTTTGAGTTGGTATGGTATGTAAAACATCAGCACCGGGGAAACAAAGGTGGCCGGGTGTAGTGCTGGCAACCCACTCCATCGTAGACTGTGCCGGCCTTCATCGGTGCTCGTTAACAGCACTTGCCCGAAAAGTCTGTGAAGGCTATACAGGGGTGGCGATGGTGCAGTATTTAGTGCATTGGGCTACACAATCATTGCGCTCCAAATTTGCTTCGATTCACGTGCACAACACGAGTGTGCCTCTTGCCGTTGTTTTTGTATTATTGTTATTGTTGTTTTTATATTTGTTGACGTGGGTCGGAGACATTCAGCCGTAAGCTTTTTTACGAGAATGACCCACGGAGCATCTTCGTAAAAAATAAAAGTTGCGGCGTAGAAACCCTAACATTGCACATGCACGGGTTGCAAAGACATTCAAGGGAAAACAGAAAAAAAAACAAATACACGTTCAAAATCTTGACTTAAAGCTTTCGTGACTGCAGGAATTCATATTCTTTGGGTCTTTCGGGAAAGTCACGTAGATGGTTAAAATAAAAATAACACAAAAAACTACGATGTTTCGATCACAACACAAGCGATCGTCATCATGCGTTGTGATCCAAACGTCGTAGTTTTTTTTATTTTCTTTGAGCCATCTACGTGACTTTACCGAAAGACCCAAAGAATACGAATACACGATCAGTTCGTGTAACACTCGAGCGGCGCAGACATAAACGCGGAAGCGCCAAGCCGTACAAAACTCCCTTGCAACCCGCGCGCGCAGGGAACAGAACGCGCACAGATCAACGGCCGAGGCTCTCCACCTTGGTCGACTTCGGCCTCAACAGCACCGAGGATACAAAGGCTGCCACGCAAGGTGGCCCACAACGGCTTCCTCTCGTTCGCCCCGCCCGGCCTCCGGTGGGCGCTCCGGCCCAAGAGCACTCGCCCCCACCCCCGTGTGATCGTGCTTCACTCTTCGTGAAGTTGCACATCGCCGACGAATCATCGCACGGCCCTGATGCCTCCCCACGCTCATCACGGTCTCGCGCCGTCAGTCGCAGGGAGGTGGAAGGGAGGCGCTCTTGCTACGTGACCGCCAGCTGTAGACGCTGCGTCGTCGCGAGTTTGGTTCCAGTCCGTCGTCCCACTCGGGCACTCGTTGGCTTGGCCATTTTTAGGGGACCGTCTCTTTTTAAATCCTTTATATTAAGTTAACTTGCTTGCTTGCGTGCTTGCTTGCTTGCGCGCTTACGACAATGGAAATCTTTCGGTCGTTTTTTAACCCACTTCCCGTGATCCAATCGAGCTGACATTTTCCACACAGACTCGTTGTGCTTGACAATTAACATTTAATTACCAATTGCTTAATGCTTGCGCTGCAATCATCTGACCCATAGGTGGCAGCCATCTCAAGCCAGAGGCCTAGAGGACTCTAGCTGCCACGCATATAAAGGATTTATAGTGATAAACTTTGTTTTTACGGGTTAATTTTTTTATTCAGGTTGTTGTTGCGGGAACAAGCGGACTGGCTCTGCGTCGCGCACTTTCCTGACTCGCTTCTGCGACCACCTGGAACGCAAAGTTCCAGGAAGCCGCTGGAAGCCGTGCACTTTTAAATCAAGATTGATAACTCAACAAACTAAACTAAACACAAAAAAAACTAGTCGAAAGAAATTTGTTTTCAATCTATATTTAAAGTGCATAGCTCCAGTGGATTCCTGATATAGGAATGAAGAGCGTTCCAGACGGCCACGGAAGCGCATCTGAAATGCGCGCGATGCGGTGACAGTTTTTGTTCGATGGCCAGCCACAAGCCGCCGCTGAATGCGAGGATGACCAGAGTTTGCGTGACGGTTTATGCTCCTTGACGAGATCAGCGGTGTATCGATGTTCATTTGTGGCAAGCACTTTGTGCGTAACGTTCATGCAGCGGTGAGTTGCAGGGAGAGCGGCGGGGCCAACGGCCTCCACCAACGGCCCTACTGAGGGCTCCTCTGCGTGCCGCGTTGCGTCGCTGGTAGCGTCTACGTCGTGTTGAGGGCTCCTCTGCGTGCCGTGTCGCGTCGTCGTTGCAGCGTACATCGTGATGGAGAAGTGGTGGTGTCACATGCAGCCGTGCAACGACGGGGAGGAGTGCAAGGTGCTTCCGGACCGCACCGGCTGGAGCTGCTCCTCCGGCAACAAAGTGAAAACCACCAAGGTGCGACATGCCAACCACAGGCAGCCACAGTGGCGAACACATTTAGATAAGAAATAGGTACTATAGAGATAAGACATCGATGAGGATTTATTGATAAGTAATTTTGCACCTACATGGTTTTCATTGAAACTACTGCTGACCCGCCTGTACTAGACATCTGCGAAAAAGAGCTTCATAGCTCATCAGATTCCTCCTTCTCCAGTCTAAAATAAAGGTTCTGATTCTGAAGGACACTGAGCTCTATAGCACTTAAATTTCGATTTAAAGCTTTCGTGACTGCAGAAGCGACCCTGGCGCACAAATGATAGCTCAAACGAAGCGGCTTTTCATCATGTGGAAATGTATAGCAACCAAATACTCATTGATTGGTTCGATTCGTGTCAATTGATTTCAGGCACGCATCTCTCCACGCTGCGTTATGCACGTGCCATGTACACACTTCACACGTGTGCTTGTATTCCAAAGCCAGAAGATTAATTAACATGTTCTCTGGAGGTCTGGCTTTCTAACAGATACACGCAAAATGAACGCAAAAGTTACTGTCAACATCGTAATGCATTTCTCGACAACGGCAGGTATTTATCGTGATCCGGTGTTTTGGGTTTGCATTTGTATCACCCAGTGGCTACGGAGATAATGCAGTTACATTAATGCAATGAATTGGACAAATGCAAAGCGCAGTACTTGGTTTACCAAAATAATGACCGCACTCACGTACATCATTACGATGAAGGCCGGTGTCGTCTCGCTGGGGTCAGGGGTCAGAGTGTTGAGCCGGTGGTAGGTATGCACGTGTGCTGTAAATGCAGCATTGTGTTGGCAGCAGATTTCTATGACAGGATTGAATCTCTCCATAGCAATTGGAAAATCCATATTTTTGCTGAATGCTAGCAGATAATTTAGCCGGTGTGGTGGTGGGTATGTACGTGGCCTTTAATCCAACACTCTGTTGGCAGCCAGTGGTGGAAATTCCACATTTCTATGACAGGATTGAGTTTCTCCATAGCAATTGGAAATCCATATTTTTGCTGAATGCTAGCAGGTAATTTATCCGGTGTGGTGGTGGGTATGGACGTGGCCTTTAATCCAACACTCTGTTGGCAGCCAGTGGTGGAAATTCCACATTTCTATGACAGGATTGAGTCTGACCATAGGAATTGGGAAATCCATATTTTGGTGAATGCTCACAGATATTTTAGACGAGGTGGTGGTGGGTATGTACGTGGCCTCTAACTCATAAATGTAGAGGCAGCAGCGAGAGTTGGTGGATCACACACAGATGTTGTTTAAACTCCCTTTCGGTAAAGTCACGTAGAAGGGAAAACAATAAAAGAATAAAAATAAAACAATAAAATAATAAAAATAAAACAATAAAATTCTCACGACGTTTCGATTGCAACACAAGCAATCATCATCAGGTGTGAAAACAACAGCAAGAAAATGTGTTTTCCCTTCTACGTGACTTTACCGAAAGAACCAAGAATATGAATCCCTGCAGTCACGAAAGCTTTAAATCGAAATGTAACTGCACATACTTGTCCTGTTCACCTATTGACATTGTCTGGTCTAACACTGATGAGACTAGGCCATAAAGAAGGCTGTCTCTGATGTGGGCCAATCAGTTTCAAAGACAATGCCCATATATTATCAGAGCGTGTTTGTTTACATATTTTCCCCACAAAGTTTGTGTGGTTAATGCAGAATTGATTCCTTAAAATAGCTATGTATTTGGTGCGTTACAAGTTTAAATTATTATTACTATTATCTGATTATGAAATTGATGATCTGAGCCCGCCATCATTGGCCGTGCACACTCAAAAGCTTCGCTTTTTTTTTATCTCAACCAAATTTGATGAAATTCCAGCTCTGCCACGTGACGGGCATCTATCCACAAGTGCGTGCGGGACAGTGCAGTGCCCATCGTGTGGACGAGAGGTCAAATGAAGGGATCTCGGTTGCAAGCATTCTCTGCGACGGCATTTTTCTTTCATAAGCCATCATCGTCGTTCTCTTAACGCGGGGGCGATGCGCTGCTCGGCAATGTCTTCGCATTGACGTTTATTCGTCCTGGATGCCAATAGCCACTGTTGCAATACAATTGGGCATGGTGGGGAGGGTGAGGAAGCCAAGAAAACCAAAACGAAGTTTCACCGGGCTCAAGGTCGCCCGTATTTGTACCGCCACCGTGGGTGAGCGAGACACGGCTCAACCACGTGCCAATATTAACCACGGCATGGAGCACCGCACAACTGGCACGCGGTCTCGCGTAAACAACAACACAAACAACAACAGCCCTGAAGTTGTTTATTTTTGTGTCTCTTCGCTACGACTGGCAGGAGGTTATTAACTCGGGTTAGGGAGTGCTTGGGAGGGTGTTTGGCCTACTCTTTCCAAACAGGCCAGAAGTCGTTCTTGGACGAGGAGGGAGCTTCCCCACACTTTGACCCCACAACCCGTGAGCCTGATGTCGTGATTTTTTGAATCGTCGCTCGGACTCGAGTGACAGAAGCCGGGAAAAGTGGCACTGTACAGCCAGCTGTCCATTATCTGGCATCGTGGGTGGAGCGGTGGCCCGGATAAAACGAAAATAATCCGATCATGCAAAACGTACATATGTACATTTAGGGTAACAAACATTAATTAATTACCCGTGTGGAGAATGAACTCATCGTATTCGTCAATAACACTGAAGAACGGCCATTGCCCCGAAACGTGGCCTATGACATTTTTTTCCCCTTTTTAAGGCCACTGTGTCCTCATTGACGAATCTGTTGAGTTATTTGGTTTTTTGTTTGTGTGCTTGTGCACCACTGCCAGCAGCAGCGGCAGGAGCGGCAACATCACCGAATCATTCGTTCTGTGCAGTTTGATCCGTGAATATGTAAACTGCGCCGTCTGTTATTTCCCATTGTCTTGAATTTGTCGGTTTACGTGCCGCCATGATTGTGGTCACGTGGATACCGAGTCGGCGGCCCCCCCCCCCTGTCCCCCCCCAGTGAGTGAGGAACAGCTGATGGTTAAAGCGGTGCGGGCGTAGAGATAATAGCATCACTTTCCGCAATTGCAGTTATATCAGTAATCCGGATCATCTACCAGATTTAACTGTGGATGGAGAACGTGCTCATTGAAATATTAGGCAAGCTCTTCCATAAATGTGATTTGCTAAGGTGTGAAAAGTTTCTCACTAACATATTTACAAAAAAAAGCATTTGGCATCTGTGATTATTTAATCATATTTAATCTGCTTGTGTGTCGGTTTAAACTTTCAAAATCGTCTCTCTAACGCTGCTCGTTCGAAATAAGTGTGGGTTTAAAAGTAAATTAGCTTTCTTTAAAAAGTATATATATATATATTTGTGATAGGTTTTTACCCTTTCAACTGGTACAAAAACTGACACCTTTATACAAGGCATCATGTTTGCAATAACCACAACACAAGCAGTCAAAATGCAAACAAAAAGAAACAACTCTGATAATGATATGCACTGTCCTTGAAGTTGATTGGTCCACACCCGAGACAGCTTTTCTTAGAGCCTAGTCTCCATTGGTGTTGGACCAGATGACGCCAAAAGGCGTAAAACTCAAAAACAGCGCACTATCAGAGTATTGAGAACTCGGGGTAAACATTTACACTATGAGACCTCCTTTACCAGTGGCAAATATAGTGATAGGTTTTTACCCTTTCAACTGGTACAAAAACTGACACCTTTATACAAGGCATCATGTTTGCATTAACCACAATACCTGCGGTCAGAATGCAAACAAAAAACACGCTCTGATAATGTATGCATTGTCCTTGAAATTGATTGGTCCACACCAGAGACAGCTTTCCTTAGAGCCTAGTCTCACATGGTGTTCGACCAGATGACGCCAAAAGGCACACAACTCAAAGACAGAGCCCTCATTACTCTGATAGTGCGCTGTTTTTGAGTTGTACGCCTTTTTGCGTCATCTGGTCCAACACCAATGGAGACTAGGCTCTAAGAAAAGCTGTCTCGGGTGTGGACCAATGAACTTCAAGGACAGTGCATATCATTTTCATTATCAGTTGTTTCTTTTTGTTTGCATTTTGACTGCTTGTGTTGTGGTTATTGCAAACATGATGTCTTGTATAAAGGTGTCAGTTTTTGTACCAGTTGAAAGGGTAAAAACCTATCACTATATTTTGCCACTGGTAAAGGAGGTCTCATAGTATGTATATTTGTGTTGATGCTGCAAATGACTTATCCTTTTGGACTGATATTTCATAATTACATTTACTATGTCTGAGCTTCTCTGCAGCGCATTGAAAAGATGGAAAAAATAGCCATGCAAGAGACACAAATGCCAAATTTGACATCTCTCAAACGCCAAATTTGACATCTCTCAAACACATCATGAACGCTGTTTAGCTATTCCAGAGGTGTTATCTTGAATTAAAATATTATTTTTGGCGACGAGGTTACATGCAATTGTATTCAGTGATTAATGTTGCTCGACTATACCTCCTGTGCATTTCACGGAAAAATGACGAGAATCAGCACGTAAATAGATAGACACGTATAAACTGTACGTGTTAAGAGGAAACATCAACTAAACAGTCTTGCTTTTTATTTAAATATCACCCTGCACAACCATGATCGATCCACTGCTGAATGAAAGCCTCTCCACACCTCATTGTAGCGACATATGAACTACCTCGCCTGGTATACAGGAGGTCGTGGGTTCGATCCCGACCCTAACAATACCTGTTCTCCAGTTTTTCCCTCCACATTTAAAATCGACTTGCATTTAGAGCATGTAGCTGCTATAAATGTCCACAGGGTGATAAGCAACTTCATTGAGCTATCATTTGTGGCCAGATCACTTCTGAAAAAAGAGCAACGTAGCTAAGTGGGGTTCTGGTCAAATAAATCGAACAAATTGTCGATAGTTTATTCCATGGTGTCTGGCCAGCCTGGAAGAGTAGGCCAAAGCACTCTCTCGTGAAGTTCTCCGGAGCTCTCGCCAAGTGGGAAGGGCCCCTTTTCCCGCCAGAAATGGCGCGAGCGATAAGTTTCAGCGCCGCGCCTTTTGCCACCTTCACTGTGCGATGCACAAATCTCTACACCCGTGAAAAAGATTGTGGCTGTCTTAACAAACAAAATAGACAGCGACAAAGGTCATCTGAAGTAGGATCATGTCCATTCTTAATGTTACGTTGTCCACGGCAGTGCACATCTAACTTAATTGTTAACCTTGATTTGAAGCTTTCGTGACTGCAGGCATCCATACGTAGGTATAAAATAATTATATTTTATTTTATACCTACGTGATTTTACCGAAAGAACCAAAGAGTATTAATTTTCGATTTAAAGCTTTCGTGACTGCAGGGATTCATCTTCTTGGTTTTTTCGGTAAAGTCACGTAGAAGGGAAATAAAAAAATAAAACATAATAAAATAATTCTCACGACGTTTCGGCCACAATGCAAGCAGCTGTCCTCAGGTGAAGAACAGGTCTGTCGGAAAGACAGCGTCTGAATGAACATCACCAGGCTTGGCAGCGTATATTTAAGCTGAGGACGGCTGCTTGCATTGTGGCTGAAGCGTCGTGAGAATTGTTTTATCATGTTTTATTTTTTTATTTTTTTATTTCCCTTCTACGTGACTTTACCGAAAGAACCAAGAAGAAGAGTATTAATTGTTAACCTTTTTGTATGAATGGCTGTTTAACTAATATCCTGCTCGCTCTGGTTACAGGTCACCCAATAGTGGTCAGGAAGTGGATGAGAGGATGATGAGCGGGACTCATAATTCTCGGACAAATCCCGCTGGGGGTGGAGGAGGGGGGGTGTGTGGTGCCATCGCACGCGACGTCGGGAGCAGAGGCGACGACGTGGAGCGGTTGGAGGGCGAACGCAGCGGGAGACGCAGGGACTCTTTGGGAGGTCACAGCAGCAGCAGCAGCGGCGGCGGCGGCAGCAGCAGCGGCGACGGCGCACACGGGAGCGATCCTGATGGCAACGCGCGGATTTGTCCCCCGTGAATATCGGGAGTGGAAATATTTCCGAGTGTCACGAGAACTTCTGCGTGTGATCCTAAACTGAGAAGACTTGCCTTGGCGTCGGCCTGCAACGAATACGTGTTCAACAATGCACGATATTACATTTCAGCCGGAATGTTCGACGACGCCACAAGTGATTTTTTGAAAATTTAGTTTTTTTCCCCTGCAAATAAATTATTGGATCGTTTTTTTTTGGAATCCGTTTAAAAAAAAATCACGTTCAGCATCCTTTGTTTTTCCTCGTCTGCACATTGGGCTGTCTTCAACTTCGTATTCGTCTTTGCGGCAAGCTTCAAGATGTTTGCTTTGGGTGAGACGTTTCTCCGGACAAAACGCTATGAAATGCAAGAAGATGGTGGGAAAAAACTACGTGAAAAACGAAAGAAATACGTACAAAGTGCATAGGATTGAAATGTCACAATTTTTTGTTTGTTTTTATTAATCATGTAGAATAGTAGAAATTTAAATAAATACTGCTGCTTTGGCATTATTATTCAATTTAGCTTTTTCAGGTTTAGCGGACTGGAAATGTGTACCCATTAAGATACGGGGGAAGTTTCGCTGACAAAAATGAAGATGTGTTAAGTGATATTTATTTTTTATGGTAATAATTACCAATAACGGGCAATTAAAACATGCAGTATGGTCATGGGAATTCTGAGTCAAATATTAGATACGTTTCAAATGTTTTAATGAGACATCTGGAGCTTGACTAGTGATGAAAACATTGCATTTAAGTTATTATCTGCAATGTATGGTAGAAAGATTAAGTTTAATTGCCATTGCAGTGGTTGTACATTTGTCGTTGAAGACTATGGATGCTTTCTAAAATTCGAGTAATTTAGTTTGTAAAATTAAAACCTACGAGCGATCCCATAAAATCGGACAACGATTATTTTCCAGATAAAAAGCGAATATAAATCCCCACCCAGCTGTTAATTTTGGAGTTACGTACAATTTAATTTTCTGCAAGTTGTGTGACAAGGCTATATGGAAAGGCAAAACAAGCTGGCGAAATGAATATCAATATCTTACACTCGTCATACTTGTGCTCATTTTATAATTAATGCCAAAATCTTCACATTAAGATATATAACGAATAAACTACATGTTAGTTTTCGTTTCAGCCAGGCATTGAATGAACGTTCTTGGTTAGAACAGAAACAGTTTCGTCGCGCCTGAGAAAAGGTTATTATGATTATTATCTTCAAATTGTTCTTGTAAATATCATACCCATTAAAGGAATCTCAAAAGCAGATTGCAATGCGTGTGATGGTCTTCTCTGTGGGCGAAAGTTTTTTTTTTTGAAATGCAAATCATTTATTTATCGACTTCGGATCTCCAGGTGGTATTGAATAATTGAGAATTTCTGACAGACTTTCTAGAACATTATTTAGCCGGACGTAAGTCCCGCCACAGCTGTCTACCATCGGTTCATTCCTTTGATTTATTCTTTTGATTAATTCCTTTGTTCGGATGTTTGAGAGTAACAGCCCACCGACACTGTTCATTTGGCTGATACAACCCAAACAGGGCAATACACCGGGAAGGCTGATACAGTGGTACCCTGGAGATCGAACTTAATTCGTTCCAGAAGGCCATTCGAACACCGATTTGTTCGAACACAGAATTAATTTCCCCCATAATAATTAATGTAAATGACATTAATTGGTTCCAGACACAAGAAATATCTCATTACAAAGCATTTTTACACGAAGTTTACAGTAATTACATGCATAAAATCATAAAAACAAGAAACACAATAAATTAATGAAATAAATTAACATTGAACGTCACTTTACCTGTAGTAAGGAGAGTTGATGGCTTGAGTGGAAGGTGGTGAGGAGGAGGAGGTGGTGGTGTCATTGTTTGGAAGGGGAGTCTCCTTCCATAATAACGTCGGGTCACTGCCCTTCTGGGGTTCTTTCTCTTTTGTGCCTCTTTTCTGCCACTAACTGTGAGTCACTTGAGCTCTTTCTGATGAAAAACGTATCTAAAGAAGTTTGTTTCTCACTATGAGACCTCCTTTACCAGTGGCAAAATATAGTAATAGGTTTTTACCCTTTCAACTGGTACAGGTTTGTTTCTGCCTTCGTTTTAGGATGTTTCGAAAATAACACATTGCATTATCATTAGAAAGATTGCTCACTCGGTTGGCTACTGCCTTATCTTAGGAGACATTGTGTATGGATAAACACCAAAAAACACTAAAATAAAGGAAATTCACGAAAAAGTTAAGGGTCTGCACTGGGTGAGAGCTACGTGTTCACTGAGCCTCTCACACGGTAAAACCTTTGTCTGGGCAAGCGTCATGCACGCTGGCCATGCGCGTCAAGCCGCGATTGCCCGTTCGACCTCCAAATTTCGTTCGGTTTCCGGGGCAAAAAATGTTCGGAAATATCGTTCGAACACCGATTTGTTCGAGTTCTGGTGCGTTCGATCTCTGAGGTTCTACTGTATTTGTAAAAGCTGCCTGATGCTGCACACGTGTTTGCATTCATCAACAAAGCCAATGACAATTTTAATGCGCAGGACAAACATGAGCGGACGGTTCAGGGTGTTTTGGCAAAAAAAAAGAGGCCCCCCGTGGTTATTAATAACTTCAAATATTGATACTGCTCTTATTTAATGTTGCGTGTCTACTGCGGTGGTATCTCACGCTGGTATCTAGTGCACGGTACGCCACGTGTAAAACACCACCGCAGGGGCTGGCGGCACAGCCGGAAGCCGCTTCGCCACCAGAACTGAGAATTTTTGCTGTTTCAATTCAAAATGCATACTCTAGTGTGTATATATATAAAAGGGAAATTAGTGATTATGTTCATGTTCAAAATGTTTAGCGTACTTCCCGACATGCAACAAACTTGACATTTGCCATGTGGGTACTTTCCAGACTGTACACCATGCAACAATTATAAAAAAATACTTTGGTATATTTTTGGGGGGGTGGGGGGTGACGCAATAATGCATATATTTTGCACGGCCAGTGAGCTGTGACGTCACATCTGTCATGTGACCCGCGCATGTGGAAGCGTAATGCATTGTAGTGTAGTGGTTAGCGCGCTGCGCTCTGAACCCGGCAACCCGGGTTCGATTCCCGCTCACGGCCACCACCGGTGACGATTACTTAAACCAGTCCTGGGCCTCCCCTAGGTCGACTCAGCCTCAAATGAGTAACTGGTGTGGTGTGTGAACATCGCCACTGGGGAGGCAAAAGCGGCTGGGCGTGGTGAATTCAAGTCCCGGGCGAAGCCAGGTAGTAAAGCTGGTATATGTATAACAATATAGATTACATTCTGGGAATTTCGTTTTTCACAGCAGAACCACCCTTTGCCCTAATTATTGGCTTGATAGGAAGGCAAGTGCGTGTTTCACGATTGTGATGGGGGGTCTTTATAGCCTGTACTGTTAATCATGTGATTTTCCCAGGAGTAAAATGACGATATGTAGGAGTAAACAAGACGGCGATTGTTTGCACCAACTCGTTTTGTCGTGCGTGTGTGTGAACTCCGCATGTGCTCCCGATTTTTAGGAATTTTCAGATTATCTGAAAAAACAATCAGAAAATCAGATGGTCCGAATTATTTGCTTTGCTTCGGATGAATCCAACATAAGAATTAAAACCGCTTAATTTTGTTTGCGTTTTACCTAAAAAAACTGGGTGTCCCGTGGCATCGAGGGATGCCACTTTTTTGAACAATGTTAATTTACCAAAATATCCAAACAATGTATGAAAATTGTTCTTTGAAAAATCTTGAGCAAAAAGTGTTTTACATCTTGTAAAAAAATCTCTAATGGGAACAAAATAAATAAGCAATGCCACATACTCTTAGGTTTTTTCGGTAAAGTCACGTAGGTAAAAATAAATAATAAAAACAATATAAATATTTCTATACATTTTTTATCACGTAGGTAAAAATAAATAATTTAAATAATATAAATATTTATATAGTTTTTTTCTTTTTATCTACGTGACTTTACCGAAAAAACCTAAGAGTATGAATCCTTGCAGTCACGAAAGCTTCAAATCTAGAAGCAATGCCACTTTCATATATCTGTCTCTCCACATAAAAAAAAATACTTCTCACCGAATGTGAGAATAGGGTATTACTCCAGGAGCACATGAATGTGGTTAATACAACGATGGAGAAAACGTGGCAGCGGTGATAACGGGGCCTTCACTCTGTTGTCAGCCGTGCAGTTAACGAAAGGACCTCACCAACTGCTGTGAACAGTTAGGTTATGATGAACAAACACCGTGTTGAAAAATTGTTAATTACGGGCCAAATCCGGGGTTTCGTATGCATTGGTTTTTCTCCATGTACCTCCTGTAAATCGTTAAAGGCACTGGCCAAGGATCCCAATGCAGGGACCTCCTGAAAATGCATTCTTGAAAACTCGGCGAGGCTTTAAGGGGTAAATAATAGGTATTATTATGATTATCACTCGCACTGTTTTTACATGCAATTTGTTTCGTACCTTTTACACAAATTGCCTTTCCCACGTCATTCTGCAATCAGTGCTGTCGCCAGCATACTTCTCATAATCGTTCAATGAGTTGTGATCCGTGCCACTGTTTTGTGCTTTGGCAGTTTGGAAAATGAACACGAAGCTAATTTTCATGCAAAGTAAGAGAGCGTTTGTGTTCTCGACGAGTTATTCTTGGTTTGCTTGGCAATGCAGCATTAATGAGATCACCGGATTTTCCCCATGCGTGCCGTCAAAGTGAGCCTTAAAATGCATTTTTAATTAATAAAAATAAAATAATAATATTTATTTTTTATTATATATATATAACAAAAAATTTTACCTACATGACTTTACCGAAAAAACTAAGAGTATGAATCCTTGCAGTCACGAAAGCTTCACATCTAGAATTGAGTCTTAAAAGCAGAAACCACAGGCATGCGGTGAATGGAAAATGCTTAAAAGAAAAATACAAAAATACACGGCCGGACCTCTGAGAATCATGGCCCAACTGCCACAGGGCTAACTTTGATAAATGTGGAGGAACGTTTGCGCCGTATTTCCACAATACATCACTGTGAGCCTTCGTTTGCTAAGTGACAGCTGGATTTGAGGAAGCATTGGAGAAATATATATTTGGGGTTTTTCTTTCTTATTCCCATGTGAATTAAATGCCACCGTGCAGCGAGCCTTTGCCTCTGGAAATGCCAGTGGTAATTTCAACAAGATGTGTCCCCCCCCCCCCTTCTCCACAATATACAGCAAAGAATAGTGGATGAGAATCTTAAACACAAGAGGCAGATCCCATTTATGATAAATGAAATTGCAGCTAAATGGTTCCCAAAAATGCCGATGGATTACTGCTTAGCTTTGCAAAAGTGTACTGCACAGAACAATATTATACCACTGTGCCTTTTGGCGTCCTCTGGTCTAACACCATTTTTAGACGAGGCTCAAAAGAAAGCTATCTCTCAGTTTCCAAGACAATGCATATATTATTTGTTTTGTTTGCATTCTGACCACAAGTATTGTGGTTAATGCACACATGCTTCCTTGTAAAAGGTTTCAGTTTGGTGTTTTAACATCTTAACACCTGTTTTGTTGCCAGAAAAGAGGGTAAAACCTATTCTAATATTATACCAGTTATCTTAAAAAGTGCTTTCTTGAATGCAACTACGTGACCCAGCTGATATTTCATTTTCAAATATTTAATCTATATGTTCCTTATTATAGTCATAATTTACAAGGCTTTGCCAATAAACTGCTGGATTAATCACACCCTGCAGCTCTGTCTATCATGGGGGTTGTTTGACCATACTTCACCATGCTGCTCAGCGTGCATCGGTGAAGGAAAAGCCTCTCGATTTCACTCACTCCTGACGTTAGCCGTACCTGGGAATCAAATGTATGTCCCAGGGTGATAGTGCAGTGTGCTAACTACTGTGCCACCACTGCAGCCATGTTCCTGAACTACATTTACGTTTCAGCAGCGGTGGGCCAAAATGAAAATAGTTTTTGCGGGGGTAATCAATGAAACATGGACCGGACGGGCGGCATGTCTCCCACACGCCAATTCGTGGCTGTACAATTCGGTTGAGTTCCAGTGAACAAAATAATCACCGCACTTGAAAGCAGCACTCGCCACGATGTAAGAAACTCGCAAAGTCGCGAGTTGTTTTTTCTCATTTCTTCATGTTTCGGCATTTCGTTGCGTGTGCCCAGCTCAGGAAGGTTATACGTTACGGTTTAAAATTCTCGTTTGTATAAATAGTTGCACTGTACAGCGATGACAGGTTATTTTCAATGCTGTTATGTCCGTGTAATATTAGGATGTAGTACACATTTTGCTTTGCACAGGATTACATTCCCCCTGTAATGGATGAGGCGGCCTTACATTTCTGGCAAAAAACTGCTCTTGACAGAGTGATTTATTTAACGGATTTCATTTAAAGTATATATTATTTAAATAGGATGGTGGTGCACTTGCACTATGAACCCACCTAGTTAAGTCTGAGTCTAGGCCAGGGTTCATCTTCAGTCGTGTCAAACAAAGCCCACAACTGACACTGTGTGGGAAGATTGTCGTCCATAAAATTACGAAAGGGGCATAATGTTATTATTTTATGGAACATTTGCAATTCCCAGCCCGTTATCCACAACTGGATTAAATCCTCTCCATACCACGCCATACAAATGAGTTGTTTGGCCACACCTCACTGAGCTGGCCAATGCAGGATGGAGCATGGTGCAAGACCATTTCAAATATCATTCGCTCCCGATGTTAGCCGTGGTTAGAAATCAAACTCGGGTCACCTGGTTCATCGTGCAGGGCGCGATCCACTTGGCCACCGCTCCACCGCATTTGTTTTATTTGCTTTAATTAAAGTGAGACGCTTGACTGAGAATATGGTTAAAAACTCAAGCAGTCTGGATGTTACCAGGAGTAGCTACCCTGGGGTTCGATTCGATCTCACCGCGTGCCCGCTGAAGCAATGAGATACTTTTTTTTTCAATCCCCACCACCTCTATCCACCCAGCAGTGTTAATAAATGGGTTCACCGCAGTGAGTAAATTGACAGGTCACGTGAGGTGCGGTAAAGTGTGGGTGCGAATACCTCTTCCAAGACATCTGGCTCCACATATACTGTAGGCCAAATACTAAAACTATAACCTAAATAAATTTGTATTTCACCAGATAATGTCCCACTGAGCTATATAGCTCTTTTGAGAAGCGACCTGGCCACAAATGACAGCTCAACGAAGTGGCTTATCACATGGAAATGCATAGCAGCCAAATCGTCTAAAACGCACGTTTCTAAATGTGGAGGGAAAAACTGGAGGACCTGGGGAAAAAAACTACGCGATCATGGAGAGAGAGAAAACATGCAAACCGCAAATATGCAGGCATCCGCCAGGGTTCATATCGAACCCACGACCTCCTGTATACCAGACGAGGGAGTTAACATCTCGCCACTGCGGCGCCCCCCACGGTGAAGAGAGAGAGGGGATCTCTCAATCTTGATTTAAAGCTTTCGTGACTGCAGGAATCCATACTCTTTGGTTCTTTCGGTAAAGTCCACTCTCATGGGACCAATTTCGCCAGCAGTGGCTGAGTGCAAGAAATTGAAGGGCTGCGCTCTCAGCACATGTACCACTGTGTACCCATTAATGCAACGCAACGTTTTCTTTCCAGATTAAAATGTATAAGCAATTAATACGTAATTTGCCCGATTGCACCTTTACCGTTTATTATTTACCAAGAAGCTACTGTTTGTGTTTTCAGTGATAGGCTCATGCGCAATGCTCTGCGTACACGTTCCTGGACAGGATGAACAAATTCGCCGAAGATTTATTACATTGACGTGACATAATAAAATAAATAGCAATGTTAGGAGAAATTACTTATTACAAGCACAATGCATTGCAGGTCATTACAGGAATATCATTACACGTGGTGACGGGCATGTTTTATAATTCATCACAATAACGTAATATATTGTCGCAAATTGATTTTGCTGCTCTGCTAAAATTAGACTCGAACTAGAATTCCAAAGTAAAGCCTGGCTGGAGAGACTGCCAGCACGCAGGCAGATAATATGTCATCTCGCTCTAGCTGTAAGACAAACGATGGCGATTTTGACAGAATTCCCGATCATAACGAATCAGTCACACTGTATTGCATTACAATATGGCTTAGGATGATTCTTTTTGTTGTTAAATTCCCACTGTAAATCCTACACTGTACTCTGAAATAAAGAAACCAAATCCCTCATGTTTTTTTTCATGTACTGTAGATCTGTACATGTACTGTACATGTACAAAGCACATGCACTTTAAGTATATTTGTTTCTACTCCTGGTGAGACTCAGACCTAGCGTTTTTAAACACCAAGTCTCTGTGCACTGAGACCAAGTACTTCTGTTTCGAGAGCCTTTACAAACATTTATCTTTGAAGCTGTACTTGAATATATTTCCCATTTTCCTTTGATATTAGTTAAGCAGTGGTATAGTGGCATGCGTGCTGCGCCGTGAACTAACCCAGTAAATGTGTAACGTTGGACCACCGTTTGTAGCAACTGTGCTACCCGCAACTCAACGGTGCTTATTTACAGAGTAGGGCAGTGATTCGGGTTTGATTCCCAGCGACTGCTAACATCAGCCGTGATATCAGAACCGGTCACACCTCATCCTCCTTGCCCTTCACGAACCCACAATGATCACCAACCCACATACGGTCTGAAATAATTTCAACATACATACATCACTTTGGTAAAACAAACCCCATAACTGACAGCATGGGGAGGCCTTCGTCTAGAAGTGGTCTGACAATGGGCTGAACATTATTATTATACAGCATTAAGTGACATTTATAAATACATGTGGATATATTAATGTAAGCCAGACATGGCAAAAGAAGGCCTTTATTCTTTGGTGAATTGTGAACATATTTTTTTATTCTGTATGATGGACACGCTACATAGCTTAATTACTGGAGTGTATATGACAGTTGTGTGAAATAATTAAGGTCATATACTAATTCTAATTACAATAATTTTTTAAAAAGATTATTTGATTAGGGTGATTAGGTTCAGCTAATATCTGTAGGCTGATACGTGCGTGTGACCCAAAAATAAAATGTATTTTGTTAATCTAATACAGCAAAGCAAATATATTATTTATTTTAATTAAATCATGATGATTTTATGAATCCACAGTTAAAGAATAACCTTCGTTTTTTTTCCTTGTCCACGTGTAGTGGGTTCTACGGAGGCATACACTTGAACTTGGAGGCAACACGTTTATTCTCACACCCCTACAGGGTAACTACATAAACGTACATTGGTTAACTAGATCACAATGGGCTAATTACATAACCGGGTCAGTCAGTAACACACTGCCTGACCCACGATGCTGAGCGTAAAGACCGAAGACCGAGGACCGAGGATCGAAGAAACGTAGCACCGACGAGTTGATTCCAGAAGACAGCCTCCATCGGCTCTCGGGACCTCCCTTTAATGCCCCTGAGCGTGGCCTGGCTCTGCCCTCAAGCCACGCCCCCTTTTAGATCCGACTAGAAGGTTCTGGGCTATACATCACGTGTCCCTCTCGCCACCTTTTGCCCCCCCTCATTATCCTGTCCTGGTCACGTGCCCTCTCTGGTTCACGTAGACGGTCACGTCCTCAACTACCCTCTCTCTGTCACCAGAACCATGCCTCATAGGGCCGCCTTCCATGCCATACATACTCTGGTGCCAGAGAGAGGCTCTAACATGCACAGTTGCACTCTTCTCTCAGTAGCTGGTGCTTAACGAACGCCATAGTGACCCAATATACGTCACTGCATCACCCCCTCCTTTATAAAACACAGCCGTCCTGGCTGATCACTATCCCTTAATAAACACAATTCTGCCTCCAAAAAATGTTGGTGGAACAATAAACAACCAACAACCGTTGACCGCACAATATATAAAATTACAGAAACAAGACACAATTTTTTTTGCAAATGTACAGGAACCGACCCAACCTCCAGACAATATGTACAACCCTACCCCATATGTGTGTCACCACCCGCGAGCACAAGAAGAGCCAGGATCAGCCAATGACCCATCCGGCCCGCGTGTGTGACCACCAACAGACGGCGCAGGAATAATTAGGACGCTGGAGAAGAGTCCTTGAATGGGTCCCCACCGCCGGACCTTCTGGTGGGATGAGTGTGGGTTCCCTGGAGGTCCCAGGGACATGTTGAAGATGGCTTTATGGGCGTGGCCCATCCCGGAAAGAAGAACAATAAGGGGAGCAGGAGTGTGTGACGGACGCTCCATTCTCACCAATTCACATTCGGTCGGCGCCAACGGTGATTCCAATGGTGCCAGGTGCTGGGATCCTGTGGGCGGAAAACACAAAAACCCCTGAGGCACGACCTCCGTGGACACAGGCCCCAGCTCATCGGACATATCAGCCACCCGGCCCTTAGGTATTAGAGATGAAGGGATCCCGCCGGGCGGGGAAAAAACAATTTCAGTCGCGACGGATGCACAACAAACGGCGGAGATCATACTGGATACGCACACACCCATCGACACAACATGGAAGTCAGGGTCCCGTGCCACTGTGCAACCATCCCATCACTCAGGTGTCGATAGGGCGAAGTCTGAACCTTCTGGTGCCCATCAAATCACACACCTCTTAAGTACATTTTGGATGTCTTCCGACATCCCAGGTCAAAGAAGTCGCGCTTGGAGGTCGACCCACATTCCGGGTCAAAGAAGTCGCTCTTCAAGGTCGACCCACATACTTTGGTCAAAAAAGTCGTGCTTCAAGATCGACCCAGTATGCTGCACCCCAAAGTGCAGCAACCGTTAGTCTGCAGTCCCTATACTTTGCCATACAGAACGGCGGGTACCACAAAGTTATAGTGTTGCAATTTTCCGTTCCACACATCAGCAGCCCTCCCTTGAGGTCCACTGGGGACATTTCTTGTCGCCCTTTACCACCCCCGCCTTTCTGATGCGGCATCTCAATTTTACAATCGCACGCGTCGGCCACATCGGGGCTCAGTCATTCCTCAATGCCACCATTATGAGCTGATTCCGTAACCGTGACACATGACGCACGGCACCCATCATATTTGCACACCGGCACCTCGACAACAAGCGTTACCACCCTTCCACCTTTCCGACGAGGCGTCTCTATTTTACAGTTGCACACATCACCCGTATCGGTGGGGAATTTTCAACAGTCGATCTCACCAGGGCTTGCATTGCAACTTTCAGCTGTATACAATCGAATGGAGAGGACAAAACGCAATTTGATGGCCAGATGGCAGCCCAACGCACCCTCGATCCACCAAGATCTTAAGGAGCATTCTCGCACACGAAAAAAATCTGTGCAACAACAGAAAGGATACAACGAGTGACTTTGCACAAGCACCGGACCTGCCGTTTGGATCTTCCAATAAATCGGTCCAACAACAGACAGGATACAGCCAGTGACCTTGAACAACACTTGACCTGCCATTTAGATATCCACATTATCAACAAAACACGAGATTTCCCCGGGGCTCAGAGCGCCAGAACTCTACAGCAATGCACCATACACGGTCCCCACAATAGTCGACGAACCCCGACGCAATGCACCATAAACAATCTACACAATAATCGACGATCCCAACAATACTTCATATAATATACCCACAATAATCGACGATCCCGACAATGCACCATATAGTATCCCCACAATAATCGAGGATCCCGACGCTGCAACAGCAACAACAAAAAAATGAAGTTACAATGCGGACTATGACACGGACGCCGCGGCCATCCGCCACCCAAAGCAACTCGATCCTCATGCTCCGCAACCCGGCGAGGAGTAACAGCAACCAAATCCTACCCGGTGCATGAAAACGATGCATTATGTGTCTGCAAGGGCCGGGTGTGGGATGTGTCCCAACTCGCCTGAGGACCCAGAGGAGCGGAGGACAGCAGGGTGGAAGACGACGGCGTCCCGGAAAATCTTTCTTGGTCAGCGCGGCATCCTCCTGAGACGTGACCCGGCAGGCGGCACTCAAAGCAGACGACGGGCGCGCTCCTGGGACAAGTAAAGGTCCCCCTCCGCAGGCGTCGGTTTTGGCGGTAAGCACAATTTGGCGGGAACCCCGTCGCGCCCGGCCAACAAAATGGCGGCCGCGCATGCGGGCCACGTTTCTTGGGTTTCCGGTGTGCGCGGGAAACAGCAGTGGCGGAGTCGTCTCCCCGTGGTCCCGACACACCGACTTCACTCTGCGGTCCCTCCTGCTCCAGCTCAGCGACCAACGCTGCCGCGGTGGACAGTAAGTCAGCGAGGCGGGTTTCACGCGTCCGGCGTTCTCCCCCCGATGGCGGCAGCGCGGAGACGTCGGTTCCCTCCCGCTGTAGAGCTGTATTGCTGACTTTAACCGGGGCTGCAACCCCCGGGGCTGTCTGGGAAATCACCCCTTCGTCGTCCTCTTCATCCGAACATGCCTTACTGAGTTGTTTTCTTCTTGATAACATCGCACTACACTAGAATTTACTTTAATCACTTCTGACGCCAGATGTAGTGGGTTCCACAGAGGCATACACTTGAAATTGGAGGCAACACGTTTATTCTCACACCCCAACAGGGTAACTACATATATGTACACTGGTTAACTAGACCACAACGGGGTAACAACATAACCGGGTCAGTCAGTAACACACTGCCTGACCCACGATGCCGAGTGTAAAGACCGAAGACTGAGGACTGAGGATCGAAGAGACGTAGCACCGACGAGTTGATTCCAGAAGATAGCCTCGATCGGCTCTCGGTACCTCCCTTTTATGCCCCTGAGCATGGCCTAGCTCCGCTCTCGGCCACGCCCCCTTCTAGATCCTACTGGAAGGTTCTGGGCTATACATCACGTGTCCCTCTCGCCACATTTTGGCCCCCTAATTATCCTATCCTGGTCACGTGCCCTCTGGGGTTCACCTAGACTGTCACGTCCTCAACTGCCCTCTCTCTGTCACCAGAACCATGCCCCCGAAGGGCCCCCTTCCATGCCACACATACTCTGGTGCCAGAGAGAGGCTCTAACACGCACAGTCGCACTCTTTTCTCAGTAGCTACCGAAAAAACCTAAGAATATGAATCCTTGCAGTCACGAAAGCTTCAAATCTAGAAATAAAACAATAGTTTTGATTATATGTGGAAATACAGAACAGTTGCCAATGTCTCAGGCAGTGATTTTGTATTCAGTGGATAAAACCCTGTTCGCAAACGAATCGCAATAATAACGTTAGCCTGCTCTTATTTCGCTCGTCTTTGCAATGGATTTATATGTCAGAGTTCTGCTTAAGAGACGGAAATTTACCAAGCCCTGCGGCAAGAGAGAGGAGTAAGCGAGACCCTGGAGAATGTACATGGGTCAAAGTTTCCCCTCGAGAAAAATAAAATACATCCCTGTGTACCGTTTTTCTTTCGGCTTTTGCTCATTACTTGAACAAGTTTTTTTAATTTCCGTTAAGCCCGAGGCTTTGCGAGGGCACACGAGCCACTGCCTGTAAAGTGTTCACCGCAACATTGCTGCAATTTTCTCTCTCTCAGAGTTTTCCCTTCTCAAGCTTGTGAAAATGACAACTCTTTAGGCCTTCCGAATACCAGGGGTAGTCATTGTATTCATCCTCTCAGAGGGTTTACACACTGATGGAGGAAAAAAAACCCACACTCAACACATTCGTCAATAACCCAATTTAATGGTGTTAATTATTTTAACTGTCCAAGTGCACAAATGCTGTGGGGCATTCCTAAATTATGCTGCCAATTGTAAAACTAAAATGGCATTAATATGTTAAGGTGAAACCCTGCAATTTCTTGCTCATGTCACTGCTGTGGGAAGCGACTCCACTTAGAGGCAGGCTCAAGAGAGCCCCTCTAGACGGTGTTTTGGCCTACTCTTCCACACCCATATCAAAGACGCCGTGCCACCCAATTATGCACCACCCTGCCAAGGCACGCCCTTAGCGCCACCCTCCCCCAGTTGCAAGAACATTGCTCCCAGGAACAAGCGCCCTTCTTCACGCTGCAGTCTAGATATATGGAACTGCCTCCCTGATGAACACATTGTCGGCGAAATCACCGATTCTGGTCCTCAGGCCTTCGAATGCCGAGCTCACACATGGGGACATCTCCTAATTTAACCTCACGCCTCGTAGGGACGGAATATGCCCTCCCATTTTTCTATTTGATATGTCTTGATTTTATAGGTAGGGCTACCTTAGTTTAATTTTCCTGCTAAGTATTGCGATGCTCTCTTTAGTGGGGGCGAGTTTTTACAAAACAAAAAAACATCGCATGAATGAATGAGTCTTTGAGCTGCAGTGAACCAATGATTGTGCCGATTAGATGTACTAATGTCTGATATGGTTATCGTTATTCTTAGTTCTTTCGGTAAAGTCACGTAGGTAAAAAATGAAATTAATAAAAATAAAACAATAAAAATGTTTTTATTGTTTTCTTTTTATTAATTTCATAAAACAATAAAAACATTTTTATTGTTTTATTTGTATTAATTTCATTTTTTACCTACTTGACTTTACCGAAAGAACTAAGAATATGAATCCTTGCAGTCACGAAAGCTTCAAATCTAGAATGGTTATCGTTCGCAATTGCACTCAATAAGAACAATGGCGTCTCGTAAGAGGTAGGAGTCCAACCTCTCGTTCGCTCGTTGGACACCCTTCAGAGTTGGAGATCCCACCCCCAACGTCCATGCTGCGGCTGCACCTCCGATGTGATCGTGTTTCTTCACTCCTTCACTTCCAAGTGTAATAAGGGGCCGTCCATAAATGACGTCATGCACTTAGGGGGGGGGATCAGACATTTGTGACGATGTGTGACGAGGGGGAGGGGGTTTGAGAAATGTGACGTCACATCAAAATGCGCAACTTTGAATAAATAGACAACACGTTCTACTTAATTAAATAGACTTTTGAATACATTCTCCTACAACATCAGAGTGCAGCGCCACATTAAATACGCACTACAATGACAATAGTTTAAAGCGATTTGAAGCATGTTTTATTTTTTTGGGGAGGCAGAGCTTTGTGACGTTATATTTGAGGGGGGGGGGGGGGTCTGACCTTTTGTGACGCTGTGTGACGAAGGGGGGGGGGGGTCAAAAATCGTCCAAAATCGCGTGACGTCATTTATGGACGGCCCCTAACGCGAGCACAAGTGATGCGTTCCCACTCAGCCAATTCCCCGCGCAGAGAGACACATGCATGTTAATTATTATTATTATTTCTCTTGTCCGAGAACTTAATTATATATATATAAAAAAAGTACATACGTATGACAAAAATCGCTTGCAAAATTATGCCGTGAACCATTAGCGTGATTACAAAACATCGTCTATTTGCCGACGTGTATTGTAAAACAAAAAAATAATATCTGGACGAGGTGCCTACGACGGAAAAACGCACACTTTGTCAAATTAGTTACCTCGGGAGACTTGCATTGACGAGACCAACTGCTCAGACAAATGAGCAATCCGTTTTCAGGTTAAAATTAATTTTCGAGGTCACTGTCAAAGCAATTATAGTCCCAAAATGCCTCTAACCAGTCGGTTATTTTTGCCTTGATATTTGCCTCTATGTTTGTGACAACGTGGGGGGTGGAGGAGGAAGTGGGGGTGTCGCAGAGGTCGCAACCGGGTACCCGATACCCGTACCCTACCCGATACCCGTACCCGGCTACCCGTACCCGGCCGGGTACGGGTAGCCGTTTGCGACCCTGGTGCGGCCGGGTACGGGTAGGCCGTGAGTCACTGGTGAGTAACCGTTTGTCACTCATTTCGGGTAGGGTACGGGTAGGGAACGGGTACCGGGGGTACCCATTTGCGACCCTGGTGCGGCCGGGTACGGGTAAGGAATCAAAACCCGTTTGCGACCTCTGGGGTGTCGTGGTTATCTATCAACAGGCCACATGGTTAACATCGGTGGCGAGTGACGTAACCGAATCGGTCCCGGTATGACTCCTTCCCCAACCCAGGCTCACCCACGGGGAGGCCGTCATCCAGCAGTGGATGGAGAAAGGGCTGTTGTACGTACACAAGAATACATGATGAAAATCAACGTGTGTGTGTGTGTGTAGCAGCGTCATTCGAGCAAAGTGCATCTCACAACGCTCACGGCCATCACCAGTGACGATTTTCTTAACCCGTTCTGGCCTCCCCTAGGTTGACTCAGCCTCAAACGAGTACCTGGTGCAGTGGTGTGTAAACATCGCCATGAGGGAGACAAAGGCGGTCGGGCATGGTGCTGGCCACCCACCCCCTTGTGCCGTGCAGGCCTTCATAGGTGCTACTCGCTAACAGCACTTGCCCCAAAAGCCTGCGAAGGCTATACGGGGTGTATTTGTTGTTTTATGTATATAAACATATTTTCAGCCAATGTATGAGTGTTTATACATGTGGGAGGAAACCGGAGCACCTGGAGAAAACCCACGCGTGTGACACTTCTGCGCACGTGGTGTTGTATGCATGTACTGTGTTCAACTTTTGTCGCATAGTTATATGTTGTAACGGTGCAGAAATGCCAGGATTGATATCGATTACCAAGCTCTCGACACATGCACCGAATCACACGTCAAATAATTCTTTTTTTTAATTTGCAAATGTTATATGCAATGGGTTCGTGTAACTCCTCCAGCCACTAGAGGCTGCTTACATTCACCACATCCTGGACATTATTGTGAAATCTGAAAAGCCATTAAATTGTGGAGTCGGGATGGGGACATTTGTTTTCACCCGAATGTGTAGGAAAGTTTCGAATGAAATAGTAGAAGTCATTTAATGCGTTCGTCATCAACCTGGCTAATTTTTGCACAAAATACATAAATTCCGCAAAACAATGCAGTTTTCCAGCACCCACGTTATGAAGTAGCCAAATAAAGAAAAACGTAGTGTATTACATGATTTATGGCGTGCAAATACAAGTCATAAAAACCTCAGCCATCATCGTTAACACTTCCTTATAGCATATAATTTATAATAGTAAGGCAAACATGTAGAGCAATGGTATTTTTTCAGACTGGAAAAAAGCGATATTTTCCCAGTGCTTTCAAAGCATCACGTTGTAAACACGTGTTCTCTCAATTGCAAGTCAGTAAAATTATATGGTTCCCCCTTCACGTCTGATTTTGAAGATCGGCCACTCTATACAGCAAGTCACCCTCCTCCCTTCCTTACTGAACAACTTGCCCCGAACATTTGTGCGTGAAAGTGAAGCTAATGAATGTGACATGAATTCGGAAAATTTCATAATTTCAATTAGATTGAACACCTTGGATCTGACGGCTGAAACGGAGGACGCTAAATGATGCTGCCAAAGAAAAGGGATTAAGATTGATTGAGGCTCATTCTCCAATCACGGGCACGCACGATCAATTGGAACTGTTGTAAATAATGGACAGGGGAAGGTATTGATTCTTCTGGCATTAAGTGTGTAAGTGAATAAATCGGCAGTGGTTATGTCGGATATCTTTCCGAAGTGTATATTACTATAATTAGATTGAACTTGAGAAGAAGAATAATCTTGTTCTTTCCCTGCCCCATTAATGTATTAAAATTATGGAACAGTATCTTAAACTTGACTGTCACATGGGTGAGAGTGGAGGTCGCATGATTCTTTGTAAATTAGAATAGACCTCTTGTACGTTTACACATCGGTCACGGCATTAAAAAAAACATCAGACGGATGAACATTACATAAATGTACATCACGGGACCTCCTTTGCCAGTACCAAAATATGAAAATAGGTTTTCCCTTTTTTTATGGAAACAAAACAGGTGTTAAGATGTTAAGACATCAAACTGAAACCTTTTACAAGGAATCATGTCTGCATTAAGCACAATACTTGTGGTCAGAATGCAAAAAAAAATACTCTGATAATATATGCATTGTCTTTGAAACTGATTGGTCCACACCAGAGACAGCTTTCTTTTGAGCCTAGAGCTCTGGTCTAACACCGTTTTGAGACTAGGCTCAAAAGAAAGCTGTGGACCAATCAGTTTAAAAGACAATGCATATATTATCAGAGTATTTTTTGTTTTTATTCTGACCACAAATATTGTGGTTAGTGCAGACATGATTCCTTGTAAAAGGTTTCAGTTTGGTGTTTTAACATCTTAACACATGATTTGTTGCCAGAAAAAAAGGGGAAAACTATTTTAATTACATAAATGTTCTGTTTAAAAATACAGGTAAAATAATGAATACAATAAAACGGATAAATAAATATATCTATCGATCTATAGTACTGTGCTTATAAAAAATAATACAATTACGTTTCTTCGCTATTTTGCTTTTATTTGTCATGTTTTTTTTACTATACATGAAAAAACAAAAATTATTTTCAAGATAAATGGTCTGTTTACAATATATTATGATTTATGTATAGTATTAAATGGTACGTTCCAAAGGCTGGTGAATGCATCCTCATAATAACAATGTTATAAATTATTCAACATACGACGTTTCAATGTACAAACTTAGCTTCAGGCACGCATCTCCTTCTCATATCGAGGTACTTACGTGTAGCAGAGGTCGCAAACGGGTTTTGATTCCTTACCCGTACCCGTACCCGGTCGCACCAGGGTCGAAAATGGGTACCCGTTCCCTACCCGGACCCGTACCCTACCCGAAATGAGTGACAGTTACTCACCAGTGACTCACGGCCTACCCGTACCCGTACCCGGCCGCACCAGGGTCGCAAACGGGCACCCGTACCCGTACCTGGCCGGGTACGGGTAGCCGGGTATCGGGTAGGGTACGGGTATCGGGTACCCGGTTGCGACCTCTGACGTGTAGGCAGGGGCGGCCCCAGACGAGCTTGCCAGCAACTGGCGCCCTCAGGGGCCGTCCATAAATGACGTCACGTACCTAGGAGGGGGGGGGGGGCCACACATTTGTGACGCCCTCCCCCCCGGGGGGGGGGGGTAAAGAATCGTCCAAAATCGTGTGACGTCATTTATGGACGGCCCCTAAGCCGAACCACGCAATCAGCGCCCCCATCCCCAAAACCCCAAGGGCAGATCTCGGCTGAGGTTTTTGGTAAAAAGGGAAACTATTTGCCCCTGTTTTCCGTTTAATGTTTTAAGCATGTTTAAAAAAATCTGATTTCCACCAAGGGAGATGACATGACTCAAACTACAGGTGACCTGACACTGGATTATAATGTAGAAGAATATTACAACAGGTTTAAAGCTATCCTACTTAAATAGCTGTGGACGCCTATGATATTCGGGATATTGTAAACAGAATAAACATGTTTATACTGTACTGTGAAACTCCTTTAAAACCTTAATATTTTTCATCTTTGTTGACACGTGACGAATTTGTAGCAGAAGAAGTTTAGGCCGACTACGCTGTGATTTACGGTATTTATTTTTTCAAGTAAATAAAATACTTTACGTGATAACATTCTCAGAAATGTTGAGAAATTTCTGATAATTAATATTTCCTCCGTAATAATGACATCCTTATTTTACTTGTATTTTTTCTTCAATTGTATTTTTCCCTCGAATTTGGCACCCAAATTAACTTGGCGCCCGATTTCGCCTGCATCCATGAACGGATTGGTCGTCCCTGCTTGTCAGTAGTTTTTGGGCAAATTCGAAAATTAAAAACACGCGACTCCTGTCATAGCTTCGGTAGACAGAAGCTATCCGCCACGGGTTGTGTTGGGGGGGCTGATGTGGGGGGGGGGGCAGCGGGGTGGGACGGGGTGGGGGCGGCGGGGGGGGGGGGCGGAGTTTTCTTTATAAACGAGGCGGGCATGACGTCACGATACGGGCGCGTGACGTCACGCGGCGTGTCACCACGCTGGGAACGCTTAAGTGACGTCACCCCAGCGGGCCGCGTGTGCAGAGACGAGAAGCAATGGCGACGCTAGGAGCTGCGCGGCGTTCAGCCCTCTCGTTCCGCAGGGCGCTCACGGGAGACCTGTTGGGCAAACACCAGGTCTGTGTGTCTCTCTGTGCGTCTGGCTGTGTGTGCGTGAGGGGGATGGAGGTTGCGGGGGGGTGGGGGTGGTTGTTGACCACTTTGCTGTTTTTTCCTGGATTTTTCTGTTACTTTAAGATGTTTTCTTGTTCATGTTTTTGTTTGTTGAGGTTGCACCTGATTCAAGAGCCGAATTGCTCACAGGGCTATACCTAATCAATGAACTGAACTCCTTTCGAGTGCCGTTACCGACCTTCACGGAGTGCTACTCACTTGACAGCACTTGCCCCAACAGTCTGTTAAGGCTGTACGGGGGATCTTTGACTTTGTGTGTGCTTCTGCCGGTCGTCTCCGTCGGTCAACACTTGGAACCCGCCGGGTCTTGTTCCCGTGACCTCCGTGCTAGCGGCGAGACCTTTCGACGCGATAGCCTCAGAGTGCACCTAGCCTGGCACAGGCGCCGTAGTGATGTCACGGGCACAATGGCGGGTGTTGTTGTGGTTGTTGTTGTGTTTGTTGTGTGCTTTGCATGGAACGCCACGCTGCTGCTGTTTCGTGCTCCGTTGTGTGAAGTTGTTACTGCTGAGGTCGTCATTCCGGGGAAGTTGGAGTTTAAAGGGCAAAAGAGTTGCGAACCGCGTGTTGCACAAACGCGGTGTTTGCCTGTTGCTGATTACTTATAGAATACAATTAAGTTGATGGTGCTGCTGCTGCTGCTGCGTTTGGCAGTGGTGCAAACAAGCACAATTAGCGACGACAAAAAATAACTCCCAGCAGATTGGGTTCAATGACACCGTGGCCTTTAAAGCGAGAGGGAGATATAAAAAAACAATTGATGACGTTTCAGGCAACGACGCTGTCAGCGCACACGCGAACATTATTAGTTTCGCGCGTGCTGTGGCAATTGGTAACGAGGGTACGAGAGTGTGAGGAGGTGATTTGCGTTGAAGGGTATGAGTTGGGGTTAATAGCTCTGCAATGTTGGGAAGTTTTGCAGCGTGATATTTGTCATTAGATTGTTAAAATTAAGAGTTATTAAAGTTTCAATTTAAAGCTTTCGTGACTGCAGGGATTCATATTCTTAGGACGCTGTCTTTCCGACAGCTCTGTTCTTCACCTGAGGACGACTGCTTGTGTTGTGGCCGAAACGTGAGAATAAAATAATGTTTTATTATTTTATTATTTCTCTTCTACGTGACTTTACCGAAAGATCCATGAATAGTTATTAAAGTACCAGCTGAAAGGGTAAAAACCTATCACTATATTTTACCACTGGTAAAGGAGGTCTCATAGTGTAAATGCTTAACCTGAGCTCTCAATACTCTGATAGTGCGCTGTTTTGAGTTGTATGCCTTTTGGCGTCATCTGGTCCAACACCAATGGAGACTAGGCTCTAAGAAAAGCTGTCTCGGGTGTGGACCAATCAACTTCAAGGACAGTGCATATCATTATCATCATCAGAGTTGTTTCTTTTTGTTTGCATTTTTACTGCTTGTGTTGTGGTTATTGCAAACATGATGCCTTGTATAAAGGTGTCAGTTTTTGTACCAGTTGAAAGGGTAAAAACCTATTACTATAGTTATTAAAGTGTTTGAACGGCTCGTTCTCTACGTCCTAAATGTGTGTAACGTTCTTAAACGCATCCAGATTATTTGGTGTCCGCCGTTCTGTCAATTTTCCCTTAACTTATTTAACTTGAGCAGCATATATAAAAGTCGCTATGTAGAGCAAAGAAGCCGATCGCATACCCAGCGAATAATATGCAGGTATGAAGCATCTCTGGGTTATTTTAACGTTATCTTATTAAAGAAACAGGTCCAAAATTAAATAAGCCAGAGGAGTGGGATTGTGGGCATGCAATACAAATGTATGCACCGTATCGCAGGCCACTGTGGTTTGTGCTCCTTCAAAGGAGGAGGAAAAACCACAATACTCTCTCTTCCGAAGCCCTAGTCGTGGCTAGGGACCTCGAGATTGACCATTTAGCTCCTGAACAAATTTCCATACGCAAGAATATGACTTGACAACCGCTATGTTGTCTGTAAAGTTACATTTTGCATTGCATAACATGTATACGTGTGATGGTTATAATATGCTTTTTTTGCTGTGAAAGCCTCAATCGGTGATTTTGGTCTTTTGGGTCATAAATACCGTGCAGCAAAACGTGTAAAAGTTCCCTGCTGGGCAGTATCGTTTTGTGCATTTGCAGTCAAGTGTGGCGCGCGCCACGTGCACATGCTTCGTTTAAGTGAAAGCATAACCCTTGAGTGTGTCTTGGAATACGCGTCGCATTTGTAATTCGTGCATGGTTTCGAGCAGCCCGTCGCTTTACTGAAGCCAGCGAAAGGACCTTGGAAGTGGACAAGGGCAAAGGTCGCTTGAAGGACATCGTCCCAGCAGGTCGTTTGAAAAGCGCTTTTTTTTAAAAATGTGACCAGAAAAACAGACTAGGCCCAATTAAAGAGTTAAACATTCATTTTCATGACTGACTTAACGAGTGTTTATTGTGAAGCGGGTTGCAAGTTCCGCGCACAAGCACACCGTTTTTCATATTATTTCACTTATCATACCCGTTCTGAGTGTTTGCAGTACATATTGTACTTTAAATGAGTTCACGTAAGTTCGTCAGCATTGAGAAACTTCGGTCTGCAGAGTCGGTAGCCACATTCCACGAGCCAGTTGCCTCCAGAATAAAGGATAACAACAGGGGGTTGGCACATCGTGTGAGAGAACTCTGGGACTAACTGGTCATGGTTGGATTGTGTGTGCTTGTGACCATGCTTTTACGGCGGTTTGATGTGCTTTGCCCGATTGGGCCAGCTCCTTGTAAAGTTCCATGCAAGGGTTTTCACAGGCCATGGATACCCAATATGGCACGAATCTGATGTGGGACTAGCGAGTCATTTTGGATGACCTTTGAAATGCAGTCAAATAACCCCTATAATCAGTTTTTCATCATTGCATCGTCACTATTGACAATAAACCAGAGCTTGTTTTTTAACAGATTAAGTTGCATAACAAGCACATTTTTGTCACAGACTGGAATTAACTAAAGTAATTTAAAGGCATTAGTTGTGCATAACCAATATTTTTGGTATTTTATGAAATGCGTATGGATTTCAGATGCTTAAATTTAACAGCACAAATACTCGCAGCAGTCTATCGCTGTTTGTACTACTTTGAAAGTGTGAAGGGGGTTATTTTTCATAGCTTGTATTGAATTCGAATGAAGCAGAGGAAGACAAGCTGAAGAGAGGACCAGGCAATATCAGAGGGTTTGATGGCCACCGCTTTTGCATGAACAACTAAGTAAAAGAATGGATGGAAATGGGGGGGGGAGGCTTTTGCACAGCAGTGGCAGTCTGACAACAATAACAAGTGTTTTTTTTATCTGTGCATATAGCTTAAAGGAACCTGACAATAAACTACACACAACAGATCCAAATTATGAATCAAAATGTTGCAGTTGAATTTCAGTAAACATATTTCGTCTTTTATTTCCAGTTTGGCCTGAATCTGTCCACTGTGTACATTTTATATAAAAAAAGTATTTTCTAACTGTACCAACATTTCTTATATTTCGCTGCGGATTTAAGTTTGTAAGAAAAGTTACGTGTGCGTACGTATTATTCCAACAGGTATCTAGAGAGACCAAGCCTATGGTTCATCTTCTTGGTTCTTTCGGTAAAGTCACGTAGAAGGGAAATACTAATAAAATAAAAATAAAATATAAAATTCTCACAACGTTTCGGCCACAACGCAAGCAGTTGTCTTTCCGACAGCCCTGTTCTTCACCTGAGGGACGGCTGCTTGCGTTGTGGCCGAAACGTCGTGAGAATTTTATTTTATTATGTTTAATTTTTATTATTTTATTATTTCCCTTTTACGTGACTTTACCGAAAGAACCAAGAAGATGAATCCCTGCAGTCACGAAAGCTTTAAATCGAAATTTAAGCCTATGGTTATTAGAGAGGTCCTGAGTTTAACTTTCATTGGTGGCTTGAGGCTAACACACTGCTGATTTTTCAAACAATGTAATGATTTGTTCAAGGCCAGGATGTACTGGCCTTGATACAAATCATCTGCTATAAATATTCTCGGTGCACTCGTAAACTTGTCTGTGTGAAAAGAAGAAAAATCACAATTTTATAGATGAAACAAAGTGGCCAATGAGAGCAGATTGGAACGCTAATTGGAAAACTTAACTTCGTAATGAAATGCAACATACCAGTGTGTGCCCAAAGTAGACAGTTTTTAATTAATTTATATAACCTCTAATCCAATGGATTGGAGGCATGGACTTTGTAACAGAGAAAATGGAACAAGCTGACATGTATTCCTTAGACATGTGGAGAGATTCCTGCTTTGAAAAACAAGTGGGATTGGGCAGGGCATGTCACTCAAGTTCAAGTTTCATTTATTTGGCATAGCCCTGTGAGCCATGCGGCTCTTAAAGTCGGGTGCAATCGCAACAAATAAAATGTGAACACAGAACATCTTAAAGCGACGACACGTAACAGAAACATCCTGGAATAAACCAGCAAATATTCCAAAAAAACCGTATTAAAACGCCGTGTGCAAAAATCCCAATGTGGCGCAAGTCAACAATAAAAACCATAAGACAATTTAGATTAACCATATGTTTTCAAATCACCAAAATAAAGATATAAAAACAATGTAACAACAAGAAAAATCTGAATTTAATTGTTTTATATTTTTATTATTTTATAATTTCCCTTCTACGTGACTTTACCGAAAGAACCAAGAATATAATGTAACAACAGTAATCATTCGGAAGGCTGATGTCCAGTAGGCAAGGCTAATGATAGTGACAGCCTAAGGAGGGAACACAATAAGTGTATATTAAGATGGAGCAATAAAATATGCCTGTATGCATGAGCTAGTTAGATTGCATAGAACAACTGAGAAATGCTAATGACCTGGGGAAAGGTGACTTTACCGAAAGAACCAAGAAAATGTAAGCTTCACTTTTCAAAGTGGCACAAACTTTTTCAGTTCAGACATTATTGCCAAACGTATAGCATCAAGAGGTTCTTCCAGGAAATGCGAAGTCTGTGTGCGCAAATGTTATCCTCCGTGTAAAGTCAACCTGAAAAGGTCGGGTATGAATGTTCAAATAAAAATTAATATGAAATAAAATCGGACCACATATTGTACGCATTGCGGAACTATGCGAGAACGATAATGTCTCTTAACTTTGAAAACGCTCTGCTTGTATATAGGTTCATCATAATTATGTAGTGCTGTGTACATTGCAGTGGCAGGCGTGGGGAATTCCTCATCCAGCAGTGAATTGACAAGGGCTGTGCGTGTACGTTGTAGTGATATAATCGTGAGTAAAACATAGCAGTGTATAATGTATCAATTACCTTGCATCTTTATACAGATAGTCCCCGAGTTACGCTGGTCCGACTTACGATACTTCGATCTTACGATAGCGATACGACAAAATTGTAAAATATTTTTAATTTCGCGCGGCAGGCAAACGCAGCAGCGTACGAGCGATTTCATTTTAGGGTTACCACGATACGATACGTTCAGTGCATGTTAAACTTTTTTTTATAGCAGATAAAATTGTTTCCTGAAAAAACTTTCTATTAAATTGCAGTTCATATAGGTAGGCTAAGAATTTACCTTTTTTTTACTTTACATTTTATTGTGCAATACAGTATTGTAATTAATAAATACATACAGTATATAGTTTATACGGTACTGTAAATTGCTCTGTTTTGCTCAACTATCACCTTTCTTTAAGACTCCTGGGTAAGCTAGGCCATCTTCGACTTACGATATTTTTGACTTACGATGGGGTCGTCGTAACGCATCTCCATCGTAAGTAGAGGACTACCTGTAATTACAAAGTGATTTTCTAATTATAGCACTTCTTACCATTTGTACTTTTCTTGTTTTGTCCTTTGCTTTTCAATTTCTCAAAACCCATCAGTCATGAAACAATGAGAAGTATGGGACTATATATTTAACGTACACGGTGTGTGAATAAAGTTAATAGTTCACACGGCGTTTTACGTTAAACACTTCACTTTCATAATACACGTTTTTGGGTTAGCCCACCGGTGTGTTGAAGAGTGAATCCACAACATTTACAGTTTTTGAGTAGTACAACGTTTCGCGGGTAATTACATACAGCATCATCGGGCAATTCACACACGTGAACTTTGTTCACACACGTGAACTTTGTTCACACATTTGCGAAAGGAGGATACGTAGGATACGTTCATCATTGGCAGAAAGTAGGCCTGTGCTACGTGGTGTGTGCCCTGGAGCAGAAAGGCCAGCCCAGTAAGGGTCATCGCATACTCGTCAGCAGTGGCCAATAGAAAAGTGGGGTGTCCAGATTACTGCCTGTGTTAAGCTATTTGTGTGCGTGTATGGGCAGGCATTTAGCCTAGCTTAAAAAAATGTAACCTTAGTAATAATAATAAAGACAGTTGTAAATGATTGATTACAATCCATTGTCAATCAAACAGTGGATGAAAGCTTCACGACGCTTTGTCGGTCATGGGTTTTTTTCTGATCATATTTCCCCACGCTGGTCAGTGCAGATTGGTTAAGTTGTGCCTTGCCCAAGACCGGTTCAGATGACACTCGCCTACAGATGTTATCTGTGACCCGGAGTCGAACTCGATTCGTTGGGTTCAAAGTTAAGCGAGTTAACCACTGTGCCGCTCCTCACCCCCCTCCACCACCACCCACCGCCCCCTTGTAAATGTTGCAATAAGAATAATGAAGATCGTAATTAATTAATAATCCTCACTTTCATCAAGCCTATGGGTTTCCCTTAATTAAACTCGGGAGGATGTGTTACTCTACACTGGCTCACCAATATATTAATTGCAATACGAATTAAATTAGGCACGCACCATTAATTATCCGCAATCTTACATTTGCTTGTCGAAACAATTACAGGCATTGTTTATTATCGGGAACAAATAATAAACAGTAATTTGACAGTTATTTAAATAGCAACAGCTCTATTATTGATTTGTTTGGGAAAGCGGTTCTTAGCAAGGAATCTGCTCAAGTAAAACATATTTGCATTTCCCCCCCCACTCGAGTTGATTTTTTATTGTGCAATGTAATGAGTTAAGTGATATATGGATACGTGTTGGTTTTTGCCGAATGTTTCTTTGTTAAAAGTTGTTTGCATGCGACTAACTTTTTCTTACTGCAGCGCGCAATGCTCCTGGATAAAAGCTTTCCACCTATTTAATGTAATCTGTGCATTTATACACGATTCAATGCGCGTTATCAGCCTAATGTATCCCTCAGAAAGCACTCGGTTTGATAGCACGTTGCATGTTTATGGAATTGCCTTCCTGCCATTGTTAAGTGTTTCACACAGTGGTGTTTAGTTTTGAATGCAGCCCTCAAATTGTCCTATCAAAATGCCTCTCCTTTCTTAGCAGTCCTGCCATTATTGCCTGCAGGGAGCCAAAATGTCCTACATTTGTGGTTCATAATTTATGCTTTACAAACCGATGAACATATGTGTGACATTATGCTTTTTTTTACTTATGCAGCTGTTGTAATGTGTGACTCGAATATGATTTTACTCCGCATTGTGATCTGGCCACATCGTTCATGACATTTTGCATTGCGTTTGCTCATCCTGTCGTAAAAGAAGCAGGTTTTTTTTTCCTACGCAGAGCTTTTCTTTTGCCAGTGGCATTTATAGACGTGATTTGACAGACATGTGGGAAGCTCCGAATGCGGCGTTTGTGTACGCAGGATTGATTTAGGAGGGTATTTCCCCCCTTTGCACAACATTCATATGACAGCTATATCATGTGCCGTAAATGTGCTATTTAGAGTCTATTGTACGGGGTAAATAACATTATGCAGTCCGGCAAATTAGTGCAGCGTCGTATTTTTTTAATGCCGATTCTGTGACCTTACTGGCCCAGGCTGTTAATGTCCAGTTTGCTTGCCGTGATGTGGCGGTACTACTACCACCATGTGTATGTCGTATGATACAAGATCCACAATCGTATTGTCTGTTTTTGAAAAATATCGTGATTAAACCTGGCTAACTTAAAATTTTCTGATTACATTTTTTGACGATTTTTTAAATAAAATATCAATAATTAAAGTTCAAACTATTATCAAAATTCTGAATGAATAGCGCTTATTCTACCTTGGAAGTTAGTGCTTTGCGAAATGTTTTCCAGATAAATTGACAGCATGGTGGTTATGATGTCACAAATATCTTGACGGCACGTGCTTTGCGAGCATTCGCGATTGTAAAATTGAAGTGAATTAAATGAGGATTTTGTTGAGTGAGCTGCAGTAAAAAAATGGAGAGTCTTTGAGTTGTACTGCAAGTACAGTAATGCACTAAATCGTCATTTCATAAAACGCAATATTGTGAAATATGAAGTCGCGGTGGCTCTATTGTCCAGTAACAAGTATAGAACCCATTCAGATGTTAAGTTGCTCATTCTGCAAAGTGCTGCGATATGGCTCGCCAAGTTTTTTTTGTAGGGCAGTAAAACAGACATCTCCCAACGAGCTGTTTATTTCAGTAGTGATGGACTCTTGCTTTGCAGCGGTGCCAAATACGGTGCGGGGTTAAGCTGGGTTGCGTAATTTGCAGTGGAACATTTTAAAAAGGGTTATTTATGCTGCGCGGAGGGTCCTCATTTGCCCCCTTGGAGGTGACTCTTTTGTTAAGGACGCACCTATGGAGTTAGAGGCAGGGCTCTTCTGGCGACCCTGCCCGGTAAAAGTCGGTTCTCTTTCGTGATGTTCCAAAGCTTTCAAATATCATGCGGGCTGCTTTCTCGCAGCAACTTCTACACTGCAAGGTCATTGGCTGCTCTCTTGCATTGCCTCGGTGACCACGTGGCATGCACTGTCTCATCTGCAGTAACGTGCGCAGCTGCCATTAACAGGACTTGGGGGCCGTCCATAAATGACGTCACGCGATTTTGGACGATTTTTGACCCCACCCCCTAGTCACGACGTCACAAAAGTCAGACCCCCCCCCCTCAAATATGACGTAATAAAGTTCTGCCCCCCCCCCCCAAATAAAACATGCTTCAAATCGCTTGAAACTATTGTCATTACGGTGCGTATTTAATGTGGCGCTGCACTCTGATGTTGTAGGAGAAAACATTGATTAAAAAAGTCTATTTGATTAAGTAGAACGTGTTGTCTATATTTATTTGAAGTCGCGCATTTTGATGTGACGTCACATTTCTCAAACACCCCCCCCCACCTCGTCACAAATATCTGACCCCCCCCCTCCCGAGGTGCGTGACGTCATTTATGAACGGCCCCTTGGTGGGAACTGTGCTTTATCGGGGGGGGGGGTTGCACCCTGGCACCCTCACACAGGTTTTGAAAGTGTTACTTTATGGTGGTATGTTAGCAAGTACCCTACATCCAGCGTTACGTGACAACGATATTGCCTACTACAATCACCAAGAAATGTGTGTCCGTCCTGCGCGTGACGTCACTCCACGAGGTCCCCCCCCCCCATCATTAATATTCATGAGTGGGTGGATTTTTACACGAACGCAGAGGAAGTTCGAGCTGAATTACGCAAAGTCGCTTCAAATATGACGTTTCTTTACAGAAAGTGACGGCAAAAAAATAAATCGACGCAGCACACTGCTACATCCATGCTTGACGTCACTGCAAAAGAGGCTCCTCCCCCACTTCATTAATATTAATGTTCGCGTGGAAATTTACACCAACGCACAAGAAGGTCGCGCACTCCACATACCGCACCCCTCCCCAATAACCATTAACCGGTGAAGTCACTCCACATGGGGCAACCCCCCTCCATTAATAATCATGAGCTGAACAATTTTTTCTATTGAATATTTCAGACTTACTGCAATATACACCCGTCCTTGGACGGGCAGAAAAGCCAGTTGCTTGTTTGTTCAATTTGGCGTGGTGCATTGGTTAGAGCATGACCATCAGCACTTGTGAGCGACATCTGAACAAGCATTTGAACCAATAAACCCCCCTTTACCAAACCGCACTGACCATCCTGGCGAAGTATGGTCCACAACCCCTATGACTGACATGGCATATGGTGGCCTTATCAGGGGATTGACAAAGGGGGATGACTTTCGTCTTATTTGTCTGCTATTGCATTGTGGTGGTCAGATGCCTTGTATTACAAAATTGTCGAGACACCGTGAAGTGGCATCTATTGATTGTCTGTTGTCCACATGTGCCACAGATAAAAAAATATTCTTGCACAACTGGAGATATTTTATCAGCACTGCAGCCTGCGAAGAGCCAGGGTGTTGGAGATATAAATTACAGATTTTCGAGCCCGGTTTTAACTGGGTCCAGCAAACAGGGCCATGGGGTAATAACGAGCTGAGCTCTGCTCTCATTTCATACATTTCCACACAACTAAACGCCCTTCATTCCCACATCGATATTGAAAGCTTGCATGGGTTATCTGGTCCACTTAAAATTATTATATTTCAGACTAAAAGTTCGGAGGTACTGTTGGTGTTTTTTTTATTTAATGACGTTTGGAGGCCAATGCATGGAGACATCAATTAACAATCTATTTATATTTGAAAATTATGCATGGATCCATTGCGACAAATGCTTTTTTCAGAGGGAGTTGGTATATGCAGTTGTAGGCGCCGTTGTAAGTAGGAGGTAATGAGTCGCAGAACGGTGAAATGGACTATTTAATGTTCTCGAATACAAATGACGCTCTGCTAGATGCAGGCAATTGTAGTGCTTTTCAATAATATTTCGGTCGTATATTTATGTGGTGGTTGTGAGGTTTATGGAAGTTATTGCCCCTTGCAATCAGGGGTTTCGAGCCTGTGGCTCATGACGACTTTGAGGCCTGTATGAGGCATGCGAAATACATGTTGCATGGGGTAAGGTGAAGTTGCCGCTATGAAATTGCTTGCCCAGACCACTGCTGGCACTATAAGGAGCTCGAGAGACACGAGAGTGTGCCACGCTGGTCCTACATCTTGGAAGAGATAAGAGTCCTCGCAAACCCCACAGCACGTGACCTGCCGATGGACTCCCCGTGGTGATCCCCCCCCTTTATACTTCCGCGTGGACTAAGATCAAACCGCCGACCTTTGGATTGCAAGTCCAAGTTTGCTGGCCGTTATGCCCACTGTGGAAGCATCCCCCTGGACAGTATGCCGGAGTGAAATGACTTGCCTCAGCAGTTTCAGAAGGTAGCCCCTGGAGTTGAGACGCTAAAGAGTGAATAGCTCAAGAAGTTACTTTCGCAAGTCGCAGTGTTGGAGTTGACATGATGTGTATCACTAGCAATCTCTCTCCTTATGGCTTTTATTGGTGAGAGGTGGGTCAACTTGAAATTGGCTTTTTACCGTTTTTTCAAGCACTAAAGGACCCCTTGGTGGATAGTTTGAGGGGTAGTGGGCAATTGCATTCAGAAGTTCTAATAGTTATTTACTGTAAATGATTTTGTAGTGGAGCCAAAGCACACTGCTCAAGGTGGTGGAGGTGATGGTAATGCCTCACCTGGAGCCGAGTGATGGGAACGATCCCCTGTCTGTGTATTCTTTATCGCTCCGATGCGTGATGTCTTTATCGCTCCGAGGTTTGGAGTCCCTTAAATGCCCCAAAAACACAATTGAGCTATCGGCATCACTCCATGAGGCAAATTGTCCATTCGGCCTCTCGCGAAGCAGTGCCTTGCCTTGTGTTATTAAGAGAATTGCCCACAGAAGCAGGTACCACAGAACTACCTCCGAGATCCTTTCAGGTGATCTCTTGTCCACATTCGGGCACAATTTTTTCTCCCAAACTCCCTGCAATAATTTTTGTTGCATATTGGTCAACCCCCAATATCTATTATCCTCAGAGCTACAATTCTGCCAAATTCGGTGAATAGCCGGATTTAACGTACAGTCATTGGTGACCTGGCTGAGACTTTAAACTGAAACTTAACCACCTGGTTTAATCACAGGTTGCTAAAACCTGGATTCAAACTCAGGTTTCCAGCGGTGCCGATTCTTTGTTGTGATCCCAGCAGCCACCAAGCCACTTCCCCAAATGGCAATTTTTGTCTGAAATAATGAGGCCACTTTTAATAAAAATAGGTCCAAAAATGAAAAAAACCCCGCAGTCTGGCTTTAAAGTAACATCAAGTGACATGTGCTTTTTTAGCTGTGTTTTTAACTCTTGCCAAGAGAAAGTTGTACCCAACAGTGTCGAATGAAAGTTGTCGTCAAATTTGTTTTCACGGAAATTATTGTTTCGGGTGTTAGAGTAACTCTGGTGCTCCGAAAGATCTCCCCTCTTGCCCCGTGCTGTGCCGCTGGTCACGGTGACCCAACCTGCAAACACACGCTGGTCGTTATTGTGTTTATACTTGAGAACGTTGAGGAAACACAATCCGAGCCCAACCTCTCTCTCTCTGTTTTATTCCCAATGTAAGCGGATGTAATCGTCCCATTGCATTTTTCCTGATCCCAGTTTGTCGCCCACAATGTTAAGTTGTTTACAAATTTATTTCGGCACATCTGAGATGGTTAATATAATATAAGAATACTATAATTTAAAATTATAAAGCACCCTTAAACAATCTCTCTCGGGGCATATTTTTGGGGCCTCTTATATGAATCTGGTACGACTAATCCACAAAACATTTGAAGAGATGTGTTGAAGGGACACAGCAGGAAACCAATTTTGAGCATTTATAGCGAGGGCAGTTATTGAAGGTAGACCTGGATCACAATGATACATATCAAGAGCCAGACGGACAGGCACAGAGTGCTTTTGGAAAACTGCACTGAATGATGAAACGTAACGTGCCAATGTTGCCTTAAATAGAACATGTTTAACCAGTGTATATTTGCTCGATATGACCCAATGTCTTCGAAGCATGGACGTTTATAAGGAACGTGGAAGAAAAATGTTAAATGTGTGCAAAGAAGCGTGGAGCGGTGTACGCTTGGTAATATAGTAATGGACAACAAAATAATACGTGGATCGGAGAACAAATGTGATTATAGACATCATATTGAATTTTAAAATAAAAGTGGATTTGGGTAGCATACGTCACTAGAAGGGATGATGGCCATCACTTGAGAGAAACAACCGTCTTTGGCAGCCAAATGAAGGAATAGAGAGGACGACATCCATATGGGAGATGGAGCGATGAATTGAGGTCATGTGCAAGCGTAATGAAATTGCTTTGAGTTTAGTTTACACCTTATAATAATCCTTCATTTTTGTTTACGTGGAGAGATGCATATGTGGAGGAGACATAGCCTTTCCTTATTTTGTTATTTATATTATCCACAACGATGCAAATTATTATTTTGAGACACCTTTATATAAGCCAATTAAAACATTCTTACTTTGAACGATTTATTAAATATTTCACTTTAATCTGAAAGCATGTGAAGTATTTTTTTTGTTTCCCCATTTAATAATTATTATTTATAGAGCACTTTTCATCACGGGTCTCGGAGCGCTGTACGAAAAGTAGCAGTCGCCCCGAATAAAAAAAATAACTCCCCTAACTAAAAATAAGGAAATTGCAAGATAATAAAATAAATTCTAAAAAGCCATCTGCTAAATCAGCTAAAAGTTGAATACAATGGAGTTGTTTAAGTTCTATGATAATTAAAGCAATCGGGTTTGACTGTCGGTCTTCAAGGGATACAAATAAATGTTTGTCTGATGTTTGCATGTGCTTAACCAGCTTTAGCATTCACATCAAAGCCCTGGATTCCCCCCCCCCCCGCAGTGTCGCAATTTAAAATCAATCCGGGGATTACATGTAATCTTCATTAACTATTCTGGATACGGTGGTACTATTTTTTTATTTTACAGTACTTAACTCACAATCAGGGATGCTGTGAGCTCAAATCCTGGGTAGAGGTCATCTCAGCTTCTTAATCCGTCTGGGGTGAATACAATTAGTGTCACTCCGCACACGGAGTCGCCGGTGGCCCATCCTATCGAAGACACCTGGGCTGCCCGGCCATGGTAATATGGACATTTTTTTGAACCACGGTTTCTAAGGATGGGACCGAAGAATGAGAGAGAAATACTCGATGCACATTTCAGCGGGAAGGCACTTTAGCATCCTTAACTGCTTAGTTTCCATTTTGCCCAAGATTGGCTTTGCCAATTTATCGCACCCATAACCCTGTATGGATGAAGCCCTTTCACCTCTGACTGCAACAAAACCCATAATTGTATCCAAGCTTTGAGAATCTATTTTTTTGCGATTTAACATTCATTTATAGCGGAGCGTGCAAGAAGGTACACTACCGAATATGAATAGGAGGCAATATGAAGGACCAAATACAGGTAGTCCCCGAGTTACGATGGTCCGACTTACGATATTTAGATCTTACGATGGCTATAGTGCTACGACAAAATTGCCATCAACAACCTAACATCGTTCAAGTATGCAGACGACGACAGAATCTTAGTGAGTACAGTACAAGATGATATGTTACGATACGTTCAATGCATGTATGATACGTAGCTTTAGCGATTTCATTTTAAGGTTACCACGATATGATACGTTGCATGTTAACAGTTTTTGCTATAGTAGATAGATTGTTTCCTGAAGAAACTTTCTATTAAATTGCAGTTCATATAGGTAGGCTAAGAATTTACCTTGTTTTTTTATATTACATTTTACTATGCAATACAGTATTGTAATTAATAAATACACAGTATATAGTTTATACAGTACGGTACTGTAAATTGCTCTGTTTTGCTAAATTATCACCATTTAAGACTCCTGGGTAGGCGAGGCCATCTTCGACTTACGATATTTTCGATAGAGGACTACCTGTACAATGCAGGAGGAGTGGTGGCGCAGTGGTTAGCACGTTGCGCTGATGAACCTGTAGACCTGAACTTGATTCAAGGCTACAGCTAACATCAGTTGTGAGCCCTCTGTGAACTAGTTCTGGGCCCACCTTCACCAGCCATTGCTGACCAGCGTGGTGAAGTATGGTCACTGCATTCCTCAATGACTGACACGGTGTGTGGAGGCCTTCATCCATCGGTGGACTTAGAAAGGGCTGCGATTGTAATGACTACTTTTATTTATTTATGCAATTTTTATCTATGTTGTGTCTACATGCTTCTGCATGTCAAGACCCAAGCATTCCGCCTGTGATGTCATCTTCCCGAGGCCGGTCTCGAACATGCACTAGTGCACTGTTCGTTGTGAGAGTTAAGAATCAAATTTTCTTCATCTCATCATTCGACACCAGCTGGGCAGTGGTGGTTATGGCCAGGAAACCAGCACTGCTGTAGGCAGCGAGGGTCGGTGGATATCACACACATGTTGTAAAATTCCCTTTCCATGGGTGTCAAGGTGCCATACCCTTGGTCGCCAGGAAAAGGCATTGCAGCAAGTGCTGCTGTGCCCGGTTGGGCTGTTCCGGGTTGGGCTGTTCTATGCCGGATCTGCTTCCACGTGATTCCCATCTCGCGCCGTTGTTTTGACAAGGCCCGGTTCCCACGTGGCTCTCCTGGTCTAAGCCGCACGACGTGGCTCTGTAAACCTACCTGACCTCAGCCCTTGCCTTGCGCACGCCCAGGTCATCGCTGTCCCTCCAGAGCGGGATGAGGTTTATATCTTGGCGTGGTTAGTCCCCTGTGATTCATTGATTTTTTTTTCTTTTTCCCCTCCCTTCTCTCAAGGCTTTTATCTAACGCTCAGCCTCGTCGCGGGTCTTTTGATGCTTGCGGAACTCAGTCATGCAAGTGCTGGGTGATTCAGAATGAGAATCCCTTGAGACTTCAAACACGCACTTAAGTTTGTGTTTATTTCATTTTTCGTAGCTCTGTGCCAGTGTCAGAAACAATTGAGGAGTAAACTGGGATGTTGTTGGTATCGGTGTTGGTAACAGTGAGGGGAGAAGGAAAGGAGAGAACTCCTTACATCTGAACACTGGCAAACTGTTCTGTCATAAGGGGGAGAGTTGACAGTAATTAATGTAATTATGGAGGAGTGGGATTGATTTTAGATTTGAAGTTTTCATGACTGCAAGGACCCATACTCTTTGGTTCGTTTGGTAAAGTCACGTAGGTGAAAAAATAATAAATAAAATAAAAATAAATAAATTCAATCACGACGTTTCGATTGCAACACAAGCAATCATCATCAGGTGTGACAACCACAGCAATATTTTTTTTACTGAATTAGGATAGATGCTGTAGTTAAGGGGTTTATATAAGTGAGAGAAGGCGGTGGGGGGGAGGGAATAAGGGGAGGGGGAGCGTTGCGTGCGCGCTAGGGACTGGGACGTGAGACTGGACAGGGGGGGTGGCTATAAGTAAGAGGATGCGGTGGAGGTGCGCGGGGGGGGGGGGCAAAGCACAGGTAACAATTGCAGCCAAAAACAGATGATGGCGCTCAAAACATTATTTTTGTTTTGAGTGACTTTACCGAAAGAACCAAAGAGTAAGGAGTGGGATTCTTAGTCTCTTTGCAGGAATTAGACAACATTTTTATGGTTCAAGAGTTCATCAGATAGACTCGCATTGCTTACAACTAACAAACACTGCAAGTTCAAGGTCATTCATGTACATGCTCCAACAACAACAGCAAGCCACGATGATGAATTAAATGAAATGTACGAGAGGAGCTTGCCCAACTAGTCGTGTTCTCAAGTTTGGTCCAGTGATCAAGTCGGTTTGTACAACAAAACGGAGATGCTTTCCAATGCAACAGACTTGATTCGTGAAAGCATTTGGATGGCGAGGTAATTTTTCCAATCGTATTGCGTTGTACCAATCGCAAACGTGTGCCGAATCGCCGCCTCCTCCAGAGCGATTGACAAACGCTGACTGACGGTTGCTTGGGAAAGGAGGCCTCTTGAAAAAAACTCGGAGCCAATTGAGCTGCGTCTCTTCCTTGGCCATTCCCGAGTTTAAAGCGGCCCTGCTCTCTGAAGGGATTTGGCAGAGTAGGCGCTAATTCGCTCTGTGGATTGATTCACGGGGCACTTTTAGCGTGTGCGGTAATTACTGTTATATGCAGTAGGTTCGAACATAAACCTTCATTGTAGCATCCCGTGTTACGCAACATATGGAAATGTGCAATTGGCATTGTTATAAATGAAGCATTTTAAGTGCTTTGTAATTTAGGCTACATTGTTTTTATTAGAGGAATATCCAATAACCAGGGGGCTAATTAAGACAGTAACTTGGGTCTCATGTTCTATGCTAATAACCCAAAGTATATCACAACATTTAACTTCGCCAATTCCCAGTACTTGTTCTGGTAGTACAAATACTAAACTTCCCCTATTCCCATTTTTATTATTTTTTATTCACTTTATTTTCATTTATTTTTATTATTATTATTTCTTCTATATTGTGTCACTTTACCGAAAAACCCCAACAATATGAATTCCTGCAGTCACGAAAGCTTTGAGTCAAGATTTCCCCTTTTCCCGTTTGCACTGCCAGTGCAAGTTAAGACTGCAATACAGTTAATAATGATAATATGTATAATTTCTAGCCCTTGCTGGATGAAGGCCTTTCCAAACAATGTCTTTAATTGGGATCGTTTTGCCATACTTCACCACAATGGCCAGTGCTGGTGGGTTCGTTGGAAGCGGTTCAGATATTAGTCGCCGCTCATGATAACCGTGGCTGGATATCAAACTCTGGTCACTGTGTTCATGGCGCGGTGCGCTAACTGCTGTGCCACCGCTCAACTCCGCAGTTAATTATCCCTAATCAAGTTGTGACTTCGAATCAAAGAGTAGTTAAATAAGAGCTGACCTCTGGGGATTACTCAACAGTAGGGGACATGTAAAAAAAACACCGTGGCTTTGTGTGCTGCCTGGACAAATCGAATTGTGTTCTTGTTCCTTTGATGTTCGGCTTGTGTACTTTGTATCGCTCGATCAATCCTTCACTTGGTTTTCTTTGCAGGGAGGTGAGGTCCTGTTGAGACGCCAACACTCGTGGCTGTAGACACTGATCCCCGTAGGTGCACGCTGACCACAGCTGGAGTGCTGTGAACAAACAAGCCCCCCCCCCCCCCCCCCGAGTCTCCACCGTAATATTCCGTGCATCTTGCGCTGGCTAGGGCTACCACCTACTTGAAGTATGAAACAAACAGGTTGTAGCATGTAGGGAATAGGGATATTTCACGATACCGGAACAGGGGAGAACTACACGCGAAGGCATTTGTCTTGAGTGATGGATTCTTATGCAGCTGACAAAAACCGGGATTTGTTTGTGTCTTGGGGAGAACGGATTTCTCAGGAAAGCAGCTCTCTCAACAAGAGGACAATCCTGGGAAATCGAGGACAGGTGGCAACCGAAACGCTGGCTGTGTATGTTAGTGACCCGTGTGTTTGTCCTGCCATAAAGACTAACGACCGTGACTAATTTTTTTCTTCCTACCCCCATCGCCACTCAACATTTTAAAAAGGTTGCTTAAAGTTTAAACAAAGACAAAAATATGAAATCACGGTTGGGCATCATAGGGATGTGAAGACCGAGCCAGAAACAGTTTAATTTATAGACGAGTGGGTTTGCACGGAGCTGGAAACAATCAGCTATGTCTTAATTACGCGGGAATCAACGCGACGCAGACACCGATTGCAAGAGTCAACCCTCTGCGCAGAACTCGCGTTACAAGCTTTAATGTACAATGAGACATCACCGGCCATGCGTGGTCAATCAACTTCTGAATGAAAGCCTCCTCGCAACATTATTATCAAATAAAATAAATGAAAACAACTAAATAAAATCATGATGTTTCGCGCGCAACACAAGCGTCCATCATCAGGTGGGGACAACCACAGCGAGAGAACTCTCGCTAGTGTATGCCGAAGGGATGGTTGTGACGAGGGATTATATACCTGGGTGGGGGGGGGGTATACACCAGCGATAGTTCTCCCACTGTGGTTGTCCTCACCTGATGACGGACGCTTGTGTTGCGCCCGAAACGTCGTGATTTACTTGGTTGTTTTCATTTCTTTTATTAGATTTTTTACCTACGTGACTTTACCGAAAAAACCAAAGAGTATGAATCTTTGCAGTCACGAAAGCTTCAAATCTACAACGTTACCATCGCTCGTGATCCTGCGACATCACGATCCACCTCACTCCTTCCTGCACATGCGACTAGCTCATTCCTCCCGAAGTGGTCGCTGTCTTGGGAATGTTCTCTCATTTGGTTACTACTCCATCACCAGTCTCTTCTATCTGATATCATCCCTCCTAGCGACGTGTCCCACCAATTTCCACTGACTTTTCTTAATTCATTATTACATATTACAAATTTTTTCGCACTCATTCTTTGATACACGGGTAATCCCGTCTTGCCTCTCAAGTGTATTTAGTGAACGTGTATCTCTGCAGTCGTTGAAATATTTCAGCTTTTGTTCCGTTTCATTTTGTCCAGTGTCCGTGCTTTTGCGATGTGAGCTATATTAGCCATATCAAGTCGATAGGTTTTATTGAACCGGGTGAGAACTCAAGGGACCAGGATAGTCTCCTTTGCTTTGAGTGACAGGAGTTGGTCTGGATGTGTGTAGTGACCTACGGTGGCCATGTGTGTGTATGCGGAGTGGTAGTCTAGTGGTTATCGCACTGCGACTACGAACCTAGGCACCCGAGTTCGAATCCCACTCATGATCAATAACAGTGGCGAATATTGGAACCGGTTCTGGACCTCCTCTTGGTTGACTCTGCCTTAATCATTACCTGGTGTGGTTTGCATGTATGTATGTTGAACTTCTTTCGCACCATTCGTAGCCAACCGTGCCAACCGGAGGTGGTATGGTAAACATCAGCACTGATGCGGCAAAGGTGGCCAGGTGAGGTATTGGCCACACCACCCCCTCGTGCGGAGTGCCGGTCTTCATAGGTGCTCGCTAACAGCACATTCTGTCAAAGGCTATGTGGGGGGATCTGTGTCTTTGTGCACGTGTGTTTAAATGTCCGTGCTTGTGCGCTGTTTGTCCCCCTCCCCCCCCCCCCCGTGTTGCCTCCCGTGGTGCTGCGTCGCAGGCCGCGCTGCCTGCCGCGCTCTCCGTGCGATGGCTCAACCTGCAAGAGTACCAGAGCAAGAAGCTCATGGCCGAATACGGGGTCACGGTCCAGCGCTTCGACGTCGCCGGCTCGGCTGACGAGGCCCTGGACGTCGCCAAAAAACTCAGTGAGCGAGCGAACGGCCCCGGGGGATGCCGGCGGGGACGGGGGGATGGTGACCGCCTTGTGTGTCTTCTCGTATGCATACAAATATGGCTTGGTCCATCGGCATTTTGGGTTTCCAGACAAATCTTAAGCTGATGATGAGATTCATGATGAAGTTTGTATTTGGTTAGATAGCGTAAATGTTAATGTGTCGTACACCCACCTCTATCCGACACGGCCAATTATTAAGGTGTGTCGTGAACAAAATGTGGCAATTTTTGTTACTACTTCAGCACCACTGGTTGTGTGTTGGAGAGCAAACCCACAACATTTACAATTTAGTACAACGTTTTGCTGGTGATTACAACATTGACCGAGCAACCCAACGTCCCTAGCAGCTCCCTCCGCAAGAATGTGTTCTTTAAATGTGGCTGTTCACGCAATCTGGTTCATCCCCAATAGGAGATTTTAATGTCGTGCACACCAAGTACTTAGGATGTATATCAGTCTGGTACACAGCTGAAAATTTGCACTGCTGTTCAGTTCTGTGGGTGTCTCTTCCGGGACCTTCCCTTGGCATTCTGCGAGCAGGGCAACTGTTTTGCTGTGCGACTTGACCCGGTTAGAACAATTGCTGTGCAATTGGGTGGTTAAAGGATGTTCGTGAAAGGAAATCCCAGTGCACTTTCCATGGCAAAACATGTGAAAGTAAATGCAGGCGTGTCGTTAACACGCTGCAACATTTACTCTTGTAATTTGCAGTAATGATTCTAGACTTGTTGGTTTTGTGGGCACTGTAATTAGTTATGTATCTTCTTCAATGTGTATCCCGTTCGTATATCATTTGGATAGTGTTAATTAATCCGTTGATCTGTTTCGGTTGAAATAGCCTTTGACCGTCATTATTATTTTGGAAGAAGATGGAAAATAATGTCACCAATATATGACAAAAAATGTAATCAAACCAAATGGAACATCTACCCCATTTCACTTGTTTATGGTCTCATACTCTCATTTTCTGTTTGCTGACATTTATGGTCAACATTAGGAAAGTGGTGGCTGGTTGGCTCAGCGGTCAAAACGCTGAGCCCGGCTTCGCTGGGATTTTGGGTACAAGTTTGGCAGCTGCCAGTGATCCTATTTGGTCTTTCAGGTTTCGGTGAGTTGATGGTCAAATTCCCATTCACCAATGGATTCACAAAAAAAATACTCGACTCGTTCATCAATAACACTGTGGCCTTAAAATAAAACGTGTATAATGGACTACGTTCTGGGATAATGGCCCCTCGTAGCATATAAATGGGCCATTGCCCGAAACGTTGCCTGTTTATATATTGTTCACATGAAGGCCACAGTGTTATTGACGGACGTGTTGAGTTTCGTCCATTTATTGCATATTCTATATCGCATCTGTTCCCCGTCTACCAATTCCAGTTGCTGCCCCCACAGTAGCTATTCGGGAGTGAACCAATAAAGGTAATGAAATGATTGACGGTTTGGCTAGCACATCAATTATCCACGTTAAGGCCGTTTCGTTAAACGTGTGTGGCGGTAGCCTCTTTACATTAGAGATGAGCCGTACGAGTGTGGGGGAACTGGTGGAGCGATGGGGCGGAGGGGGCAACAGGAGCTGCGTGCAACGTCGCGGGGAAGTACAGAATTCCAATCAATCAGAATCCGTATTTTATACTGGAGGAATCCGATGAGCTAAAATGCTCTTTTTCACAGATGTCCAGTCGGAGCAGATCAGAACATTCCAACAACAAACAGTAGTAAAATACACGACAGGGGTGCACAGAATTGGAAAGGTAAACAAATCGCTTTAAAAGATATATGCAAATAAAACAACCATTTTTTATATCATGTCAGGTGAAGCCCACTGAGCTATTGCTTATTTTTCAGAAGCGACCTGGCTACAAATGATAGAGTTCAATGAATTTGCTTATGCGGAAATTTCCAGCAGCAAAATAATCTAGACGCATATTTCTAAATGTGGAGGGGAAAAAACGGAGGACCCAGAGGAAAATGAAAATCAAAGGACAATCTCAAGAAGAAGCGCCCCGAATTCTGTCACTTGAAGCGGTCGACCTTCAAAGTCCTCTACGCTGGTCCACAGCGCAGCGAGCCGTGGTTTTTGTGTTTCTTAACTCGTTTACATTACTGCGTCCCAACAATCTCCCCCCTTTACAATCGTGTACTCTCCTCAGCCTTATTTCCCCTGGCTCTTAAAAACTTCGCAGCCAAAGGATATGGTGGGATTCTCGTTTTAGAGTGCAGCTTCTGCCGTTGACTGAGGACTGCGTTATGGTTCGTGTACTGCGTTTGAGGTGAAGTGCGCGCTTAAATGTCAGTGGAGACTCGCGAGTCGACAAAGACTCCAAATGGGAGTTGCTGAACGCGGTCTTTAATGTGTTAACCTGTAAACTTTATGATGAGATGGATAAAAGCGACATTTTACTGTTAAGAAAAGTGGATGGGCTAGAGCAGGGTTCGTGGCTCGAAGGAGGTGATCGCTTGTGCTCCAGATTAATGGCAGAGTGGTAGCTGAAGGAACCAGCAATGCCTGAGGGAGGGAGCGACGTCCGGCGTGGAGATGGAGCGATGAAATTTGGCGGTGTGAAAGAGCTGGCTGGAGTGTTACGCCGCAGGTCTGTCGGAGATCGTCCTCGCTTGGGGAGCAGGTTTCTGTAGGAGGCCTTTGTCCAACAGTGTGGATAGGTCATGGGTATTGGTGATGATGATGGTGAATTTTGTGTAGTCAGGGAGGCATTTGTATATGGTATGCAGAGGTTTGATTTGAGGGCATGAAGCATGTTTAGTGGAGGAGGTGGCACCTCCGATTAGCACGGTTGGCTTTGTACGGTGCGAAAGAAGTTCAACATAGATACCAAGCCGGCAACTCTGAAATGCTCGGTTCGAATCTCGGCAGCTGCGAGTGATTAAAGCAGCTTCGTAAGTGAAATTGAAGGTTTTCGACTCGGTCGCAAGACTGCACAAATATGACCCATTGCATTAATTTGAGGTTTTTATATTTAATTTGTCCTTTTCCAGCCCCGGGACTGTAAGATGTCAGTTTGACCGACGTGCGACGAGCGATTTGCCTCGGGACGTTGTAAGAGCTGTACCCCCTCGTGCGGATAAGGAGAGGCTTATTGATGTGACGATTAGAAGTAGGGCTGCGATGGCCTCATCTGTGAAGCATTCTCTAACACAGGGTGATACACTGCAAGCTGCAGAGCTCCTAATGGAAATGTTTTTTTCTCATCATGTAATGCTGATATAACTCGTGGAATATTATTTCTGGGGGGGGGGGGGGGCGCGTGGGGGGGGGGGGGGGGGGGTGGGAAGGGGGAGAAACGTGTAAAATAACGATTAAAAGGGGTGAACACTGTGTGCCCTGATGTTAGAGTGGGATTTCCAGAAATGACAATGGCAATCGTGTACTGCTTATATAAATATATAAAGTACCGTATAGAGAAAGCGTTTTGTAAAGCCAGCTCAGTGTGTTATTACCATGTCATTGGGACAGATCAAAATAGATTAGCGAGAGAGACTTATGCTCAAACAAATAGAGATGAATGGTGGGAGACATTGACCTGGGTGCGGGTGGGCTGATTCCATCTGAAATGACCCGGGGAAGAGAGACTTGGCTATCAGGATCCCGGTGATTTAGCTGTGGATGATAAAGGATGGAGGAATTTAATCAGTGTTCGGTAAATGATGAAGTCTTAAGCGTTAATGGAAACTCTTCATTTAGTGAGGGCTATATGGAGAGATAGCAGTGCAAATATAGGGAGGTAATTTTTTGTGCATTTTTTTTTGCCCCACCCCAGACTGCCGAAAAGGCAATTTTTGGGTCTTGGAGAATCCGCGAATGATTAATAATAAGTGACCATGTGTCTTCGGAGAGCTAATGCTATCCAAATGTTAGCATCTCCGATTATGGTTTTTTAAATCTTGGCATTAACCTGATGTAAAGTCTTGATGCTAATATTTGTTCATATCACAGATGAGTACATGAGAGGTAGACCTTTTTTTGCTTTTTATTCACCAAAGCCTGATTGTCAAGCCCTATGTGGCATGTAGGCCACGAAAGGCACCAACCCATCTGCATATCTGTACACTCAACAATTCTGTAGTAAGCCAGTTCATTAACGTTCTATATGCATGAGTGTATATGGTGTTCTAGATTACGTTTTGATTTGATCTGTGCCTCGATGTTAACAGCACACAGTGAGACTTTTAAGAGGTTGAGAAAATGAAATTAAAGTGGTGTAAATCTTAGCCGTAAAACATGTCTCCATATGCATATTAATTAAGTGAGAAGCATTGTACACATTATATGGAATTTATCTTTATTAAAACCATTAAAACTGACGGTTGTATGTAATTTACACAGCATTGCAATGCAACTTTAAAGGAATACAAATTATATACCGCCTCATGTATGAGTCACGAGTTATAAAATGTATATTTTTATTCAGACCATTTGTTAATTCAGAAAGCAATTTAATATTTCACCAGTTTGAAAGGTGTTAAAACGAGGGACGTGTGATGCTTTCCAAATATGTAAAACAAATGTTCGCACGATCAGTGCACTCCATAATTGCATTCAGTTCTCCTAATGGCAGCGTCGTGCAGATATTGATAATGGCATGTAAGATAAAAATCACAGGATTAATTAATTAGTCGATTGTCAGTGTTGGCTAATTCTATTGCATTACCAATAATTCAGCATTAAAGTAATTTAATAGAGTAACGCAGCAGGTCTTTACGTGGAGTGACAATATTATTACTTTCCTGCAAGATTCCGAACTTTTTTTAGGACCTTTTTTTTTTACCCCCGAAGGCTCTATATTTTAATTAACAAAGTTGGTAATAAAAATACACCTGATGGCCTGGTTGTGTTGTGGGCTTATAGAGCAGTCATTTGTTGTGGTTGGGAGTTTGTCGTCAATTCAGAATTAATTGCTCTCTGTTTTCAAGTAAAATTGCTAGTATCGACACCTTTTACTGTCCATATTCACTCGGCCCTTAAACGATTGCAATGATGATAGAAAAGCAGCAACACTTTGTGTATCCAGCAATGAGTGGGAGTATTATAAGGCCACTGTCTCATTGCTTTAGAACTCGCTGTGGATGTCCTATGAATTGATGTATTCATATACACGTATAGGCTTTTGTTGGCTGATAACACCTTAATATTTAGAGGCCTGCAGAGCTTCAGCAATTGTTGTGAGCGCCGGGTCACTGCCTGGCTGCCTTCCAGCTCATATGAGGTTCCTCAGTGATTGTGAGATTTCATTTAAATTTTAATTTGCATGAGTGGTGCTTTATAAAATTAAAGCATCGGCCAAGCTTAACCCTGCCTAGTTTCTGTTGAGAATCGGATGCATACTGGGCGTTTTTTTGCTTATTTGTAGGCAGTAGGCACTTGGTCATGAGCAACACGATTTTTGGGCTTTTTGCTCTAGGCCACGGTTTATTTATTTCCGCTATCGAGTAATATATCTCGTAGTGTGCTAGCATTGGGAAATGTATTGTCATTTTCAGCTGGAGGCAAGTGCTCGGCAATTAAAAAAAAAACATTCGCACGTCTTTCCATTTGTTAACCTGCCAACATCTCACTGGGGTTGCGGTAATTGTGGAGCAGGGGGGGGTTCTCATTTGTATGTGAACGCTGTCTGTAATGCACAGCAGTGAGGCTTGGCTCTGATGCACATCCAGCGTGATGTGGATAATAGCAATGTTGCATGGCCCCCCAACCCGCTGTATTTGGCCTGCGTGGCCTACTCTTCCACATTGGCCAGACGTCTTGGGAGTACCCATATTTTTTTCACCCCACCACACGTGACCTGCCGGTAAACTTACTTCTGTGTATCCATTTATACTCCTTGGTGAACAGAAAGCGGGGGAGTGGATATTCAAGAAATAGGTTCCTTTGTTTTAACTGCCATGCTGGGAGATGGGATCGAACCGGTAACATTGAGATTGGGAAGCCCAGTGTGTTCACCATTACAGCTTGGCAACATCTCCTGCATTATTAAGTACGTGTGTTTAGAAGTAACTGCAAAATGTGCATTTTTACATTTGTTCAGAACAAGACTGAGTTCAATGTATAACTGCTAACTGGCGATTTTGAAGTATAAGAGCAGAGAGCACACGTATCCTTCATAGACTGGTCAGTGACCTTGCTGTCCTATCTCCGACCATCTCACTGGCATGCTGGAGGGTGGCTCTCACAAGTGATCTCTGTGCGATCCACCAATCGCATCTGCAAAACACGTGGTGCATTTTCACTCCCAACCTATGCGAGTAATTTTGAAAGCGCTAACAGTAGCCATACTCACCAGATTATAAGTCGCGATTTTATTTTCCTCTTTAAAAAATAATAATAATTTAAAGCAAGCATTGTGGTGTGTTTTATAAACCAGTAGATGTATGTATCACCATGTGTTGTATAGCTTTATTAACACCAGGCACAAGTTTGCGCTGCGTCTTACTTTCTAGGACATCTCATAATCCGGCACTTGCAATAAAACAATAAACAATGTGCCATTTTATATATATAAGTTTAGAGTAATATTGAAATATTTTTTTATTCATAATGCACCTATAAAATGTACATTTTCACATTTTTAAGTTGTAATTTTCGCAAATTGACCCAGTATGCTTAAGTGTTTTTATGCTTAAGCGTTTTAAACATCATTAAAACTAACTTTTTGTACATTAAATGTAAAGCACTATTTAACTTAAATTGTTTCTGGAGGGCTGGCTATGTTTGATCAATCATAAAACCCATTTGCTGGCGCTGCTACAATTAAAATGCTGGCTGGGATCGACCCTCTTGGCATCCCCTTGGCTTTCCCTCCTTCCCCACTTTCTCACTGGGTCTACTCATACTAACTTTTGTTTTACTTCACCATATAAGCGACCTGGCCACAAATGATAGCCCAATGAAGGGGCTTATGATGTGGCAATTTACATCCGCCAAATACTCTAAACGCATGTTTCTAAAATGTTGGAGGGAAAAACCAGAGGACCCGGAGAAAAATCCAAGCGATTGCGGGGAGCGAGGCGAGTCAAGACGAGGGAGTGCAGAAGATGTTTGGCAGTGGTGATGTTGATGAGGGGGCGAATTTTCCTGATGTTAAAAAGATGGAAGCGGCAACGTGCGAGTGGTCTGATGGCGATGTGGGAAGTGAAGGAAAATGAGGAATCAAAGGTGACGCCAAGAATTTGTACGGAAGCGATCGGAGTTAGATTGAGCGGGGGGGAAAGATATGGAGGGGGGAGGGAGTAGGAGAGTGGGAGGTGGGAAAGTAGAGCACGGTGGTTATCAAAGGGTTGATGGAAAGGTAATTTTGTGTCATCAATGCTTGGATGGCCATTAGGCAGGGTCAGATGTGGTCGGAAAGGTAAGGGGTGAGAGCCTTAAAGGAAAATAATATTTGAGTGTCGTCGGCAAATAGACGATACGAGAGATTGAAAGAAGAAAGGATGGGCTCGAGGGGGTAGTTGTAGCAGGAGAATAGGAGAGGACCAGGTACAGAACCCTGGGGGGTGCCGGCCGTGACAGGGGAGGGCGAGGAAGAACCACGGTTAAAAGAGACGGTGGATGATCGAGAAGTGAGGTAAGAGCGGATCCAATTTAGTCGCGTGCCAGAGATACCGAGGTTAGACGGAGTGGATAAGAGGACGGGGTGATCAAGGGTGTCGAAAGCCGCTGGACAGGTCGAGCGAAATTGGGACAGATGAGAGGCCCGAGTGACGTGGGATAGCCAAGTGGTTGTGCACGTGGAGGGAGAGCGGTTTCGGTGGAATGGAGCGGATGGAAACCAGACTGGCGGAGGGGATGGAGAAAGTGTGAAGAGACGTAGGGAGTGAGTCGATTGTGAACTAGGCGTTGAACGAGTTTCGATGAGTCGGAAAGCCAGGAAATATGGCGGTAATGTGCAGCGATGGAAGGATCTTGAAAAGGTTTTTTGAGAATGGGTAGAATGATGGCTGTTTTGAAGGAGTTAGGGAAGATGCTAGATGAGAGGGAAGAGTTGATGAGAGCTAGGAGGAACCCGTGGATAGTGGGGATGACAGATGGGAGCAAGGAGGGCGGTAAAGGATCAAGGGAGGAAAATGTCTGGTGAATTTTGGAGCTGATGTTTGACATTTCCATGAGTGACATAGGGGACAAGGTATTTAAAGTCGGTGAAGAATTGGAGGGAGGAGAGGGGCAGGCAGGTATGATGCTGGCAGGAAGAGAGGTAGTGGGAATGGTAGAACGAATTTGAGAGATCTTCAATGAATATTTGGAGAAGACTAATGAGTAGGGGGCAGAAGAAGAAATAGCAGTTGAGGATGGTGAAGTATGTGGCAGAGTGTTTAAGGTAAAAATATCAGAGCAGAGTGCACGGAAAGGGAAGAAATGAGGGATAGAAAATAGGATTGGCGAGTGGCCTCCATTGCGGAATTGAAAGCGGAAAGTATGGAAATGTATGTCGAGTGGGAATCGGTAGTGGGTAGGGTCTTTCAGGTTTGCTCGGCTTAGCGTACGATGCGACGTTGAATCTTTAGCCCAGGTGTTAGCCGCGGCCTAGGAAGATGATTAGGAGGGGTGAAAGGCAGCAGAGAGGGGCAAGATCGTCTAATGAGTAGGATAGTTTTGGAATGTAGGATGGATGATGCTTCGTCTGGGTGGAGGTAGGAGAAATCAAATAGGGGCGGTAGGTTAGTGGAAACCAGGAAATCAAGTGCAGAGCGATCAATGGAGCATGGTGGCCCCGGACAGGCTAGGCCATGGTGATGTCGCAGTTCAGCGACGGCGTCGCCCTATGTGGTCGGTGGAGCGGGCTGGCAGCCGCGCGGGACGGCGAGGCAGCCTCGCTCGCGCGCCAGGCACGGAGTGGCTGGGCAGGCTGAGCCCCGACGATTGGGCAGCACCATGAAGGGGCCACCCAACGCGGTCGCCAGAGCTGGCCGTCTGGTGCACAGAGCGGCGAGTAGAGGAGGTCCACATCCCTGGCCCGGAAGTCCCGGGTAGGCAAAGCCCCAGCGACGTCGCGGCTCAGTGGTTTGGCCGCCCGATGTGGACGCTGGAGCCGGCCGACAGTCACACGGTGTAGTGCACAAGCACAACCAATGAACAAACCCCAACACATTCACGAACAACATCGTGGCACCAAAAGAAAAAAAATGCAGGGGGTGACATTTTGCGCAATGGCGCTACCGCATGACGCATCTGACCTTTTCACATCTAGCTATATACCTCAATCTCCAGTGAGTCAGATGTGCGATGTCCCTCTGCATTCTACCAGGTCTCTGCTAGAAACAAAATGTTTTGCTTGGGGAGTAATCTATTACATCATCGTTTTGGGAATATTCAAGAATGTTTTTTCAGTTCAATGTACTAATCACTTTGATAACTGTTTCCCGATCGTACGCCTGCACCTTGCATAATAAAATGTAGCGGATCAGAAATAAAAAATGAGTCTCATTACCACTGATATAGATTTTCCCAATTGTACAGTATATCTACGTGTGTTGTTCGGCACGATGTCCGATGTTTCGCACCACACGCCGGCAGTCTCAGTTCCCCCAGCAGAAGCTCGTGGAACGTTGGAGAGCTCGGTCGAATCAGTTCGATTTAACCTTTGTTCAGGACTCTGGGCGCTGAATTAAACCGTTGAGGCAGGAAAAGAGAATGAATGGCAGAAGCAGCGCTGACGCCAGTTATGTTGCCTCCGTGTCGATATGAATGCAGGCCAGGAGGGCTGCAATAGTTTCACAAGTAGAGGATTAAACATTAGAAATATGGTCGGGTATGTGACCTGAGACTAGACGATACAACGTTCCATATTCATTAGACGACGGGGGATGTGTTTAGGGGCGGCAAATGTATAATTAAAAGGTCGTGCCTAATCGCGCCATTAAAAGGCAAGCTTTTTAAATGGACGTTTCACGTGTTTGTTTATTCTTGCAGACGACCACTGCTTTGTGAGAGCAAATACGGTTCCTAATGGGTAGTTATGGTGCGCTATGTTATGTTTATAAATCTGTAAATTATGCACATTTATATGATATTTAAAACAATATTTGTCCCGCAGAAGAGGCAGAATTACCAAATACGAGTTGAAAATTTGACGACGACGACAACAACAAACGACGACCCAACCATTGGCACTCGTCCTTATGGGTTTGTAGCAGTGGCACAGTAGGGATGGTGGCAACAATGCGCCACCAACCAGCCTGGAGCAAACCCGATTGCTTGTCTGGTCGCAGCTCCCAGTCTCCTGGCACTCGGCAGTCCCTGGTTCGCTGCGCACGCCCGGCCGACGTTGGTGACGGATTCTTAAGGACTCCCCTCCCCCCTCCGCCCTTTCCTACGGCTTCTCTGCGCATTGCCTTCCAGTATCCCGTTTTTGCAATTCAAATTTCCATACGTTGTGAATGCGTTCTCGGAACGAAGGGAGGAATCTGGCAACCCGAGTTTGAATTCCGGTCACAGCGATCATGAGTAGTGAGCGATAACTGAACCGACCATTTTATATACAAAGATCCCCCGTATAGCCTTAACAGACTGTAGGGGCAAGTGCTGTTAGCGAGCACCTATGAAGGCCGCAACGGTAAACAAGGGGGTGGGTGGCCAGCACCACGCCCGACCGCCTTTGTCTCCCCAGTGGCGATGTTTACACACCGTACCAGGTACTCGTTTAAGGCTGAATTGACCTAGGGGAGGCCCAGAACCGGTTCAGATAATCGTCACTGGTATTGGCCGTGAACGGGAATCGAACCCGGGTCGTTGGGTTCATAGCGCAGTGCGCTAACCGCTACACTACTGGGTAAGACCCACTGACCTTTCTAGCTTTTTTCAGAGGCAACCCGACTTCTCTTTGCCCGCCCTCTCACCACCTCCCCCCCCATATCCCACACTGCTCCCTTCAATGTATTATGGCCTAAAGTTATCCAGCAATTTCCTGTATAGCTGTCTTCCATTTCACCCTAAGTTAATAGAACATTCATTACTTTACGGCACTCCTGTAAGTAGCACGGACAAAACCGCAGTGCTGTCACACTTGAGTTGCGGCAGCACGTGTGATATTCGATGTAATTCTTCCAATATGTAATGGGATTTCCTGTTCGAAACGTGACATTTCTCCACTCCACCACCCCGTTTTTTAGAACCATGTCACCATGTGTGCACGTTCTCAGTGTGGGTTTTTTTTTGCTTCAAAAGTTTGCCTCGGTAACAAGGAAAAATGAAGGAGCGCTGCGTTTGGTGAGATGTTGACTACCTCGCCGGGTATGCAGGAAGTCGTGGGTTCGATCCCGACCCTGGTGCCTGTATAGTTAAAGTTTTCATGTTCTCCCCGTGGTCGCGTTAATTTTTCTCCATGTCCTCCTGTTTTTTCTTCCACATTTAGAACTATGCATTTAGAGCAGGTGGCTGCTATACATTTTCCACGTGATAAGCCACTTCATTGAGATTAAATTTGTGGCCAGGTCATTTATGAAAAAGAGCTACATCGCTCAGTGGGCCTTGCCTGTTAAAATACCAAAAATTGTTGAAACTGCATTAAACGACCGGAGGCCGATGAAATCAGCCGGTGGTGCAGGTGCTTGGTGGATCGTGCCGTGATCCAGCATTGGATCAACCATGGCTGATTACGATGATGCAATGTATTTGTTGTCCGTGCAAACGCTCGCTTGGAGACATCGAACAACAGACACATATACCCCAATGGATATTGTTTGGCAATGCTGTGCTGTGATCTTGTAAAAATGCAGTACCCCATTTGACAGCTGCCAGCTCTTATGCACAGGGGTGAAGGATAATTTATTTCTTTGTGGTGCCCTTAATTTGTTTGTTGTCATCGACATTTAATTGGCAAATTATTTTACCATTTTAATCGAAATTATTTCGGAGACCCATTTAGTTGTCTGATTGAAGATACCTAACAATGCATGTGATGTGTCCTGCGTATTGGAGCATATTTGTGCGAATGGATGTATATATCATGAGGCCTCCTTTGCCAGTAGTAAAATATAATGTTTTTTTCCCATTTTTTCTGGCAACAAAACTGAAACATTTTTACGAGGAATCATGTTTACATTAACCAAAATACCTGCGGTCAGAATGCAAACAAAAAACACTCTGATAATTATAATGCATGCATTGTCCTTGAAATTGATTGGTCCACACCAGAGACAGCTTTCCTTAGAGCTTAGTCTCATATGGTGTTGGACCAGATGACGCCAAAAGGCGCGCAACTCAAAGACAACGCACTATCAGAGTAATGAGGGCTCTGTCTTTGATTTGCCCGCCTTTTGGTGTCATCTGGTCAAACACCATATGAGACTAGGCTCTAGGGAAAGCTGTCTTTGGTGTGGACCAATCAATTTCAAGGACAATGCATGCATTATAATTATCAGAGCGTGTTTTTTGTTTGCATTCTGACCGCAGGTATTGTGGTTAATGCAGACATGATTCCTTGTTAAAAGGTTTCAGTTTTGTTGCCAGAAAAAAGGGGAAAAAACCTATTATTGGATGTATATAGATAGATGCACAGTGGGTTCATGATCGTATGCACAGTTTATTTTTATTATTTCCCGTTTATTTTTCCAAGTAAGACGCTCGTTGAGTCTCCGGACATTTTTTTCCAGGAGGGGGCCTACTTTTTGGATGTTTGGCCAATTCCATTAAAGGGGCCTTCGTGCTGGAGGAAGCCACACGAGGGTGCAACATTGACACAAACCCACTTGCTGTGATATCATCTTCTGGCCACTCGACAGCCCAGTGAATTTGGGATTTTCACAAGTCTGTGTGAGCCACCATCCCACACATATGAGTGGGGGGGGGGGGGTAATATTCAAGGCTACACTCTGAGAGATTCAAGAATCTGTTTCTGCGCCGCATCCCAAGCCTGCAACACCCAGTATTCTGAGCTTCTCCTTACATCTGAGTAGGAATTAAGCTCAGCTCTGCTTTAGCCTGCAATGTACATGGTAGTCGGAGAACATTCAGGGTTATTTTGCTGGCATGTCAATCTTTATTTAATGTCCTGCGGATGTCGACATTCATGCCTGCGTGTTTTGTGCTTGCAGTAGGATGACCATTAAGGGACCCCCGGTTTCATCCAGTTGCAACTAATGATCAAACGTCTCATCGTAATAGTGTACCTTTGACGCTTATTTCACAACCTCTCTTGATAAATACGGCACAAGGGTCTCTACGTTTCCTGGGGATTCTCAAATTCCTCTTCTCGCACGTGCCAATCTTTCCACGATTTACCAATAATTTTTCATTTATATGTAAATAAGGTAAACGATATGTTGCACGCATCTGGTTATTTATAAGCGCGGAGAGTTGGGCCGTCGGAAGGCGAGAGTGCTGCAGCTTGAGTCGCCGAATAGCCCCACGATTCGAACAGAGCTGCCCTTTTTTATTTTTGGGCAGTGAATTGCCCAAATGTAACATTTTGTTGCTTCGGTGATGTTAAGCGTCCCATAACATTTTGCGAAAAGAGTTAGGTTATCGTGCACGTGGGTCATTTCTCTTGAGACAACAGCAATGAACGAAGTTCCTCATTCGATGTAAAACGAGGTAAAGTGGTACCTTGCTTTTGAGATATCCGTGTCAATCATCCATGGGGAGACTTGACCCCTGCCTTGGGAATAGATAATTTCCACCACTGTCTCGGCGCTGCCTACATAGACAAGCACACTCCACCCCCATTGCTCGTCCCTGGAGCAAAGGAACATTCTGACTGGATTTCGAGAATGGGCGATAGTAAATAAACAAGCATTTAATTCGGTTAAAACTCTCCCATTCGTAACAATTGGCGCTTCAGCTTGAAAAGTAACACGTGGAAAATTACTCGGCCATCACAAGGGCAAATGTTGAACTCTTGGGTGGTGAACACTTTGCAACGTGCAGCTCAAAATCGCGCCGTTTGCTTTTTTTTCTTTCCCGTATGGTCAGGTGTCCGTTACCATAGCAACGCATTTGCACTTGTCGGCACTTTGACGCTATTGCACTGTGGAGATGGCGGCGCCGAATGGGTCGACATTTTTCCCACCGTTGCGCAAGTTGAAGTTGGAATCGTACAGATTTCGCCCTCGGCTTTGTCATTGCGTTTGATGGCGGCGGCAATCTGTTAAGGAGCTCGATGCCAATGTCGTGGTCTGCTGGCCACGACGAGACGGCTTCACGAGTTGGAGTTCGTGGAGTTTTGCTGTTCCTCCTCCGTTGAAGGAGCGCAGACTACAGTGGTCTGCTATATTGTCCACAATTTGATCCGCAGCACAATGCCCTGAAGTTACAATAATGCAGGACATGGGGTACAATTGTTTGATGATATTTGAATAGAATATGTTTTATATAAAGGGAAATTTGTAAATGTGTGTCTCTTCGAAATGTTTAGCACACTGCCCGACATGCAACAAACTTTAAATTTGGCATGTGGGTAGCTTCCAGACTGTACACAATGTAAAACGTATAAAAATAGACTTGTATTTTGGGGGGGGGGGGGGGAAAATGGGTATTTTTTTCACCCCCCGGGGGCCGGGCGGCGCCCTTTTTTCTCCCCCCCCCGGGGGCGGCCGCCCGCGGGGGGGGCGCGGCCCCCCCCCCCCCCCCCCCCCCCCCCCAACGTTCCGCGTATTAATCCAAGACAATAATCCAAGTCCCGGGCGAAGCCGGGTCGTAAAGCTAGTTCTAATATAAATAGTATAAGTGGCTCATAAGTTCTCAAAGATGCTCAGGTCACCTCCTGTGAGCATTACCACTGGCATAAAACACATCTCATAATCATCAACCATGTTCTCTCCACTTCTGGATGAAGGCCTCCCTCAATCACCAGCATCTCTCATAGTCTTACGATTAAAAAAATATCACGCGACACCCGTGCATGGGCTGATCTCATTGCTGCTTCTCCACAGGGGATGCCATCTCACGTGCGTTCACTCATCCCCTCCCCCTTGTTCACCCCCCCCACCCCCCGAGTAGCCTTCACCACCATCTGGTTTTCCATCCCGAACAGTGCTGTGTTCTTCCCGGGGCCCCAATTTCTTCGTACAGGGTGGGCCAAAAGTCAGGACACAATGGGTTATTTTATTTACTTGAACATCTTCTTGGTTCTTTCGGTAAAGTCACGTAGAAGGGAAATAATACAATAACAAAAATAAAACATAATAACATTTTATTATTTTATTATTTCCCTTCTACGTGACTTTACCGAAAGAACCAAGAAGATGAATCCCTGCAGTCACGAAAGCTTTAAATCGAAATTTACTTGAACATATCGCATAGAGTTATTTCCTTCACTTGAACAAACGTTCAAACGGATTTTAACGTTTGTTCAAGTGAACAAACGTTTTTTTCAAGACCAAAATTCCACGAAAACACTATTTGGTGAAACTGATTGGCAGCGGCACACAAATAAACAAAGTTTTCTTCTTCAGACGGTTGTTGACGAATGTGGCGGGTTTCACTTAATTCAATACGTTGATTTCCCGCGGAAGCTCCCCTGTTTGTGGAGCGAAACGTCTGACATCGTACCGAACAACAGGGGACGGTACGACCTGATACAACGTCGGAGAGAGCGATGTACAGCTGAGAATAGCTCCGCAAAAATTGATTCCCTTGGTTGTTATAACCACATCTATTCTGCGCTAAAGAGAAAGTCGCGGTGCTCAATGAGTGGTGGAAGGAGTATCGATTTAAAGTTCTTTCTGTGGTTTTCTTATTCATTAAATAGCAGTGTACTGAGCCCCTTTCCGACCTCTGTGTACACCCCCAAAGCACACCAGGACTCGGTTGATCATAACGCCGCTCTCATGATCCGTGTCGTTTGTTTAAAATTAAGTTAATGGGGAAACTATAGCATTTTACCCATGCCAATGCTCTTCTCGTCGACGTGTTTTTGTTGTTCGGTTTCCCAGCATTTGTATTGTACGTACGTTGAGGTTCTTTCGTCACGGTGTGTAGCCAACCGTGCTAATCGAAGGTGTATTGTCCAGCGGTTGGAAGCGTCGGCCTGGGAGTTGTGTTGGCGTGCGTTGGGATGGTTTCGCGATGAACATCCACCCCGCTGCGCCTGTAGACCGCATGTCGTTTGTGCTTTCACAGGGGGGGGGAGCTGCGTCAGATTTCTTCCCCATCCGCGACGTTATCGACCCATGGCTGCAGGTTCATTTGCAGCATTATATTATCCGACGGCACACAACAAATGCGACCTTGTGTGTTTATTTTTTTTTTGAATCCGTCCATATGCAGCTATTTGACGTTTCTGTGAAAGAAAAGCATCAATAAATTACCCAAGCATTTCCCGTGGCTTTTCTTTGAGTGCAAAGTGTGAAAATAGTTGGTAAATGTCAGTGAAGGATATCAGATTTGTGGGTCTTCACATCGTGCTGGCATGCACTGTTTATGATACATCACACAGCGGGGGAGAGGCCTCTTATCTACCACACTCTTATTTGCCCTTCCTATTATCCACGCCCCAGAATCGATCCGTGGGAACTCCTCCTACTATCCGTCTTATCGATGTTTCCCATTGTTTGTGCAGCGGGTTAGACGAGTAACCTGCTAGCGGGTGGCGATTCCTATCTTTGTTTATCTGCGTGTGTTTCTTGCATCGAGGTAGTTTTCGTGGAAAGGACGCGGACTTTGGGATCTGCCTCTAACGCCTCCCCCTCCCCTCCCCCCGTATTGGTGAGCATTGTAGGAGATCCACCGCTTAAACTTTATCGTGAGCAGTCTGCCAATTGGCTCGGTGCACTTGCGCCGATTTGATTTGCTCAGTGGGCAACCGAAGGAATGAATAAACTTGCCTGATGGAACAAGTTTAATACATTTTGCCGTCTGTCGTTTCGCAGACATCAAGTGTGGGTGCTTCCAACCCCTTTCCACTGTCGTGGAAGAGTAGGCCAATATACCCATGAGAGAGGGGCTCTCCAGTGCTCCTTCCAATGCAGGTAGTTGTGCCAGCGGCAGCCTGAACAAGTGATGATTTGGAGGGTCACAGTTTTACTTTTACATTTTAGCCACTTTCCTGAACAAGCCTTGGCACACGGTGTACAATGCGACAGCTCAAGGTTACTGAACCGTCACAGGAAAAACAGGTGCAATATTTTCATAGTGTGAGCCGCCCACCCCCACCGCTAACCCAAATCTTTACGGCACCCAGACGACTCTGGATGAAACGTAATAATAATGTTGAAGTTGGATTGTGTGTGTGTGTGAGGTTTCGGTGTGTGGGTGAGGTTTTGGTGTGGCAACTTGGCAGGCTGTTACGGACAGTTTTCGGCAGCTGCTTCATGCTGGGGAATGGCAGAGGAGGAGATAATTGGTACCCTTTAGCTCAGAGGTGTCATATTGGCTCTTGCTATGCCTTGGCCCTGCTAATGATCTGGCCGAATTGCCGTGCGGTCTGCAGGTATTTGTAGGTTTTTTTCGGCCGTGGTCGTTAAATCTGTGCAGGTACGCGCTCGTGTGCACACTGGAGAGAGCCTCGCGTTAAAATTATTGGTTACTCTACTATTTCTTTGAGACCGTTTATAATAATAATGCAATTTATAGCGCGCGCAAATTTGCGGACGTAACGGCCGCAACTCAGAGGCGCGGAGCCAAGTTCAGAGTCGCTCGCAAGCGTGGTTATAGAGGTGAGTTTTTAAGTGTCTCTTGAAGGAGGCGATTGAGGTGATGCTGCGAATGTGCAGAGGGAAAGCATTCCAGACTGTTGGGGCAGCCACCGAGAAGCGGTGCATAGACATGACCATCCTGGATCTGGGTATCAAGAGGAGGCCGTGAGTCGTGCTGCGCAGGCATCTGCCGTGTGCTGAGCTGCAAGTTGTCAATAATGAAGGTTCGGTGGGCAGGCAGATGTGACGGCATGGTGGCAGAGGCAGGCGATCTTGTATATGACCCTACTGGCGATGAGTAGCCAGTTGAGGGCACGGAGACAGGCAAGTGAGTCGAGACGGGGATGAATGTGGCCAATGAAAGAAAGCGATGGCAATTAAAGTTATGTTCCGTATATGAATGAATATATGTTTTTGGGATCGCGAGGGAACTGTCACGCCCCTAATTCACATGCGTGAATATGGGTTTGCAGAGTGACGGGAGCTTGAACAAAAAAATAGATCGCAATAATCGAGGAGAAGATGGGCTCTCAGCGGTGGAACACTTGCATGTGGCAAGGGAAAAGGTCGTGTGTCACATTTCAAGAGCTGTCCTTTCCTTGCCTCGCACACCTCCCTTCCTTCCCACCCTCCGGGCAACACCCGAGGAAGAGATGTTGATTATTCGCACGTGGGCTCTCGCCGATTTGCGCTCTCCGACAAGGCAACAAACGAACCGGGCACCCAGGGAATAATAATAATATAATAATTTACATTTATAAAGCCCCCTTCAACAATCGTTCTCAGGGCGCTCTGCATGAAAAGGTGGAAATAGTTTAACGTCAAGCAAGGAAAGAAGAAGTGAGACGTTTGTAAATAACTACAGAGAGAGCCATTTTAAGCAGATGTGTTTTTCGTCGAGATTTGAAGATTGGGAAGTGTCTCGGAAGACCTGACCTCGATAAGGGAAAGGAGTTTAAAAGTTTAGGTGCCGCAATTGCAAAGGCACCGCCGCCACCCCAAGTGTTAAAGCCGAGACCGTGCAACTTTGAGCAATGCAGCTTCTTAATTGACCGCCAGGTTACACCAGCCCACAGGGAATTATTGTGTCCGTCCATCGTGCAGGGAGGGGCTGGGTGGGGAGGGTGGGGGGTGGGGCTGGGTGGGGAGGGGCTGGTCACCCCGTGGTGCCCTTATAAAACTCAACGTTTAACCTACTCACGCCGGCTTGTGCCCACCCTCACAGTCGGGCATATTTGCGGAATACACCACGCCGCCATTGACCCTGGCCATTGACCGATCAACCCAACGTTCCCACCAGCTCTCTCCGCAGGAATGTGTTTTTAATGCCAGTCGGGGCACTCCTGCCCCTTTACCACGTGACCCTCCCTGCGCCATTTTTTTCAGTGGTTATTCGTACATTGGTCACCCACACACTCCCGACCGCTACACCATTGGGTTTAACAGGAATTCAAAAATCCAGTTTTTTGTAGTTGTGGGCTGAGTGCCGAGAATTAAAGTTAGGTCCTGCACTGCTATAACTTTTTCGACGATCTTAAGCCTCTAAACCGCCGATGAAAACCGGGATTAACCTAAGCACTAAAGCTCCCCCCCGTGTTAATGATTCCGTGTAGCACTCTTTGTGAGCAAAAACTTAACAGAAAATTAAAGGAAACTTGTATGGACATAGCATGAAAAGAAGATACCGATCTCCAGCCGTCACGGCATTATTGCTACCTTACTACCTGCCTTGTGTACGTATGTATGTTAAACTTCTTTGACACCGTACATAGCCAATCGTGCTAATCGAAGGTGCGGGGGGAAGGACAACAAACTAAACACAAAAAGCAGTCATGAAGAAATTCGTTTCAATTTGACATTCAAAAGTGTTTGGTTCCAGCAGCTTCATATTTTTGGAAGGAAGAGCGTTCCAGACGGCCGCAGAAGCGCATCTGAAAGCGCACGATGTGGTGGACCGTCTGTTGTTTCGATGGCCAGCCAAAAGCCGCTGCTGTTGCTGCTCCTGCGAGCATGGAAGGTGTGAATTTGATCACACTTATCAGAATCGCCTCGAACTTTCTTGAGAGCTCCGTACCCGTTCGGAGTGTGGCGAGTGAGATGATTAACCATAAAAGGGGTGTTAACCTTTGCACCTTCACAGAAGACATTCAGGTGTCAACTGTGTGAGTGATCCCAAATATCGATTTCAAATGGAAAATGCCTCCCATGCAAAGAAAGAAAAAAGATCTCCCCCCATATATCTTGAATACAAACTGTTGGGGCAAGTGTTGTTCACGAGCACCTATGAAGGCCAGGACCAGGCACGGCCGCCTTTCACAACAATACATTGTAGACTTGTACCATTACCTTCCTACTATTATAGTTATTATAATGATACTAGAGGTGTTGTTTGGCACACAGAAACTGAACTGGCAGTGCACCTACCCCAGAGTTTCATCGCTAGTTTGTTGGCTTGCACATTTCCTCCCTGCAACATCCGGTAACTGCCGCCACTGCCGACGGTCTTGGCCTGCGGTCGTTCCTCGTTCGAGGAGGGAGCTGCTTAGCCCAATGGTGGCCTCGCCAGCAGGACTCGATGTCCGAGTCTGGCCGTGCGATCGATGCATCGTGCACGCCGCTTGAGAATGGCAGAGCTGTGTTGGGGAATGCAAATCGGATCGCTAGTAAAGCACTCGAAATGAGGAGCATTGCGAGCGCTGTGCAAGCACCCAGATAATGTTAACGGCTCGTCACCACGGGTCCTGCGGTGGCATGATGGTAACCATCTCGTCTGGGATATGAGGTCATGGTTTAGATCTCAATCCTGACACTTGTATATTCTGGAGTTTGCATGCGTCTCTCCCCGTGGTCATGTGGATTTTTCTCCTGAGTTCCTCCGGTTTTCTCCTGCACATTTAGAAACATGCTTTTATTTAGCCGCAATACATTTCCACACAATAAGCCACTTAGTAGAGCTATCATTTGTGGCCAGGTCACTGCTAAAAAAGAGCTTTATAGCTTGGTGGGCCTTACGTGATAAAATACAATTTATATTCTTGGTTCGTTCGGTAAAGTCACGTAGAAAGGACATAATAAAATAAAAATAAAACAATAAAAAATTATCACGACGTTTCGACTGCAACACAAGCAATCATCATCAGATGTGAAATCCACAGCAAGAAAATGGTGATTTTCTTGATGATTGCTTGTGTTGCAGTCAAAACGTCGTGAGAATTTTTTATTGTTTTATATTTATATTATTTCCCTTTTACGTGACTTTACCGAAAGAACCAAGAATATGAATCCCTGCAGTCACGAAAACTTTAAATCAAAAAATAAAATTTAGTTTTAGATTTTTTAACACAAGGAAGCATTTTCATTAATTATTCAATGATAGCATTGCCTCGTGCTTGCTTGATTCTACCCACTCTTTTCTCTGCTAAAGTACGAATCCCAAAAAACACTCCTCCCCGCCGTCGCCCTCAAACTCTCGTCGCGTCCGTTTGTTTCTCCCCTTGTACGGCGTCGTGAGGATGCGTTCGTGCTCATGGGTGAATCGTGCATCAGGTGACCCATCGCGGGGGGTGGCGGTCGCTTCAGCAGGCCCCTTTCTCTACGTCACCCTAGTAGCAGAAACGCTTACAAAAAAAATGGTTTTATTTTACCAGGTAAGGCCCACTGAGCTATGTAGCTCTTTTTCAGACACAACCTGGCCACAACGACAGCTCAACGAGTGGCCTATCATCATGTGGAAATATGTAGCAACCAAATGCTCTAAACGTACGTTGTTTATAAATGTGGTGGGAAAAAAACCAGAAGCCCCGGAGAAAAATCCACGTGACCACGGGGAGGAGAGACGCTGCAAACTCTAAATATATAGCAGGCATTGTCAGGGTCGGGATCGAACCCACGACCTCCCGCATACCAGGCGAGGGAGTTACCGTCTCTTAGCCCCTCGCCGGCGTCCACTTACACTTGTTTTGATGCAAATTTTTGTCTGCTCTGTTCCACAGAGGCTCGCGAGCTCGTTCTGAAGGCTCAGATCTTGGCGGGAGGTCGAGGCAAGGGCTCCTTCAGCAGTGGGCTCAAGGGAGGTGTTCACCTCACCAAGGAGTGAGTTTTAAACTGCTGGCGCACTTTCTATTTTAATCGGCCATGGCCCGATCCACTGCTGGATAGTGTACGTTGGTCGGGAGAAATTTTTATTTAAAACGTTAACAAATCCTTCAAGTATTCCTACTTAAAGATTTTCGTGACTGCAGGGATTCATATTCTTGGATCTTTCGGTAAAGTGAGGATGGCTGCTTGTGTTGTGGCCAAAACGTCGTGAGAATTGTATTATGTTTTATTTTTATTATTTTATTGTTTCCCTTCTACGTGACTTTACCGAAAGATCCAAGAATAAGTATTCCTACGTTTATTTTCCCCCGGAATTGTCTTGCATTTTAATTAATTGTCTCGCTTTTCTCAGTCCCTTTTTGCACGCATGCGCTGTGTCAACGCACGTTAGAGACACGAGACTCATTTCAAGTGCCGGAATGCGATCCATTTATTAACCCTGTAATGCAGCGTATACGTTCAGAATGTGCCACTTAGGTGTGATATACTGTATTAAATAACATAGAACATGCCGGGGTAATTTACCTAACCCCGGTACATCTCAGCATATTGCAGACAATTCATTTCCTTTCGGGACAGGTACATTTACTTAATGACCTGTCAACACCGTTGCATGCCTTTGATATATACCGCAGATAAAGCTGCGAAGCGATCATCCATTCCTTTTTTTGGGCCCTAAATTTCCCACCAACGCACACGACCAAGTAGGCTTGCACCTTCCATTACCAAGGTTGGCTACGTACGGGGCGAAGGAAGTTCAACTTACGTTGCCACGATATTATTGTTCGTGATACAATCCGATGTCAGAGTTCATGGTGTAACAATTATCACGATACCCACAAACGTGTAATTTGTATGTCACATAAAAAAAAATCATCATTGCTACTCTTACTTGTAGTACAGATAAAGATTATGTAAATGTTCTTCAACTGCAGTTCTCTTAACATAATCCGTAGGTATATCTTATAATTGCAATCTATGTCTCTTCAGAAACCCACTCAAAGTGACCCAGTTTGTGGGAATGCTGCCATCTGTACCGTGGGTCTCATCGCTTTGAAATTATCGGCATGCTCGATTTGATAAATTATATATACATGTTCGTACATGAATGTTATCGACAGATAGATTTGACACATGCATTCTGAATGCAATTATGAAAAGATAAGATTGCGTTTTCTGTGATAATTTTCAAGGCTGTCGCATGATTACACAGTGTATAGATGGACTTAAAAATACATATTAGTTTCAAGTAATTTTTTTAGGTCAAAAATATGACCCATGATGGAGGTTTTTTTTTTCACCAAGTTGGTCGCAACATTCACAAGGATACCACATGAACATCAACACGGTCAACAGTAATGTTAAACAACCATTGGAAATTACATTATGAGGATACATTAAATCCCTTAATATTGTAACATTCTACCCAGCAGAAGGTATGAAGTTGATCCACTGCACAATAGCTCGCATATGAAATGTTAATTACATTATAATTCACAAGCTAAATGTTGATAATGACTAATTTATTACCATACCTAATTTTAGTTGTGCGTAGCCAAACGATGTAAGTGGTACCATCATAACAAACTAAATTTGACACAAAGGCTGCGCTGTAACGGTGTAGTACATGCAAACAGGGCTTCCCGTCCGCTCAAGTCATGTCAGCTTGTATTCAAGCATCTTCAGCTGGCAGTTGTTCCGATTAAATTGAAATTACATTCTCACTGGTACAGCAGTGGCGCACTGGTTAACTTGCAGTGCGACAAACCCGGTGCCTGGTTTTGATTCCTGGCTGGAGTTCAAATTAGCGACGATTCGTAGCAGAACCATTCCTGCCCCCTCCTCCTCCTCACTGTCGCCATCCCACACTGATCAGTGCGGTGAAGTATGGTTAGAAAAAACAACCCTCAATGATTGACATGGTGTGGCGAGGCCTTCATCCCCTAGTGGATTAAGAATGGCTGGAATGTTTTCATTTTATTTATTGCTTTGATGCAATGTACACCAATTGGCAGACACTGACATGCAGCCGTTGTTTAGGCAAATACACATTCTCTCTCCTATGAGTAGGAGAATAAATCTGAAGACTTTGTAAAGACATTGAGGCAACACACCTTATGTCAAACCAGACAAGAGCCTCCCGGGGTTTCACCGTACCATTTGGGCCATTCCAATGCATTAACATTGATTCTTACACTCATGGAATTGTGAGCTTGTGAATACAGTATACTCACGATTATTTGTTTGCGGTTTATCCGATTTCAGAATTGACTTGCCACCTGAGATTTTGACGTCAATTAATAAACTGATGGATTTTCCTTAAGCCCAAATTAATAATCTAACACCAGTTATACATTGCTATTCTTGGAAATATTTTATTATAAGTCACGCGCTTAAACCGAACAAATATGTGCTCCGGTGAATCCGAAATCCATGTGATCGCCGCTACAGTACAGTAGTTACATATCTTTATAACAGTGGGTGGAGTTTGATTGTAATTGGGGCGGCTCTGCTATCCATCTAGTGAGCGTAGTCTTCTGTGGGGGAGCAGGAAAGTGTGATGATGGATCACGCGCATTCGTTCGATATCGAAAGAGTAACAATCAAAATCGTCAGTTGTGCTTCATTTTGAGTGATTTATCCTCTCATTAATTTTGTGAGTTTTCATTTATACCTGTATCAGTGGTTTTTGGCATAGAAATCCGCGGAAAATGTATATTTTTGGATTAGCAACGATTTTGAATTATCCTTGGCCATCCTCCCCGTCATTAGCGGGGATAATCGAGTCGACTGGGTTCATGCTGTCTGTTGAACACCGAGGTTTTCACAGCCGCTTAGCAGTCGGCTCGACTCGTAAAGATGACTGCAGAATCTTCTTGGTTCTTTCGGTAAAGTCACGTAGAAGGGAAATAATAAAATAATAAATTTAAAACATAATAAAATAATTCTCACGACGTTTCGGCCACAACGCAAGCAGCCGTCCTCAGGTGAGGAACAGGTCTGTCGGGAAGACAGCTCCTCCTACCTCCTGTTCCTCCTCCTCTTTCCGACAGACCTGTTCTTCACCTGAGGACGGCTGCTTGCGTTGTGGCCGAAACGTCGTGAGAATTATTTTATTATGTTTAAATTTTATTATTTCCCTTCTACGTGACTTTACCGAAAGAACCAAGAAGATGAATCCCTGCAGTCACGAAAGCTTTAAATCGAAATGCCTGCAGAAGCTTGTGGAAAAAATCCTGAGGGAAGGAACGCTCAATTCCGCGGCTCCTGTGGCTCCTGCAGCCACTGGAGTCCGCTAGATTTGCTACCAATCTAGCAAAACAATTATTCTCAATATGAATTGTGATCTTGAATAGCGACCAATCCTTGGCACTGTTAATGACAATTAATTGTCGCCCCCCCCGCCTTCCCACTAAAGAGGGATAACATTAATAGACTCGCAAAGGGAGGTGAAATGTTACATGCGCAGCTGATGCATTGAGATTATTTTAATTGTTTTGCTTTGATAAATGTACACGTAATAAGCCACTTTGTTGAGCTATCATTTGTGGCCTGGTCGCTTATGAAAAATAAGTTATTAGCTCAGTGGGCTTTACCTGGTAAGATAAAAAATAATTTAGTTTTATTTGTGTATTTGTAAGTGATTTGTCTTTACCTTTCCTATCCTTTGCACTCCTGTCGTATTTTTGTCATGTTTGTTGTAACGGTCTGACCCGCCCCTGCTGGATATGTGTGACAGGGCTTTATAGCTCATCGGATTCCTCCAGTATAAGTAAATATTCTGATTCTGTGTTATAACTCTTTCATGTTTGTTGTTGTTCTTCTTCCGTCTATCTGTGTTTCTGCTGAGCAGTCCTCAGGTGGTGAAAGACCTTTCTGCAAAAATGCTCGGCTTTAACCTCGTCACAAAACAGACCCCCAAGGAAGGCGTTTGTGTTTCAAAGGTGAGACGCTATTTCCATTTAACTTTAATGTTGATGTATACACACACACACAACAAAGATGTCCCCAATAGCCTCAACAGTCTGTTGGGGCAATTGCTGTTAGCGAGCATCTATGAAGGCCAATGCGGCACACGAGGATGTCGGTGACCAGCATCACGCCCGTCCGCCTTTGTCTCCCCAGTGGTGATGTTTGCTATACACCGCGCCAGGTACGTAATTTAAGACAGAGTTGATTCGGAGGGGCACGTGACCGGTCCAGATAATCGTCACCAATGTTGGCCGTGAGCGAGAATTTAACTCGGATCGCTGGGTTCTTCGCGCAGTGTGCTAACCTTTGCACCACCGCTTCCCACATACACAGAGTAGGTGACGCATACACACGCACACTCTGCGTATTTTCTGCTATTAAAATAATGTTTTTGGCACTTGCGGTCCGCTTTTGCTTACGGTCTAATAAAGTGCGTGAATTTATAGAAGGTATTTCTTACTCGTTCCTTGTAATGTTTCACGACCAAATACAATAAATTAAATACAAAAAATATATAGCAGCCTGCGGTACTATTGCTCTAAGTAGTGTTCTGTGTTTCGATTGCAGGTTCCCACCAATGATAAATATATGCCTTTATGATGCCACACGTAGACATTTATTTATCTATCTTGAGAGCCCTACTCCGTTAGGGGATTGCATTTTCAGGAAACTCCTGCGTTGTGTGGCTTAGCCAATTCCTCTTGGAGGAGTGTTTTGCAAGCGAAAGGAAACCAGAGTATTGGGGAAAAACACATTTATACGCATGGGATTAGGTCGACACAACAAAGGAGTTGAATAACCCACTGCTAGAGGTGATCAGGTGTACATACGATCACGGGTTAGAGCACTGACCCAGTAGCCCTGAGATCCTAGGTTCGAATCTAGGGCACACACCCAGAATTAAAGCGGTGTTCTCAAGTTGATTGTCTCAGCCCCGATCATCAGTAAATGTGCCAAAAAACCCCGTCGTGTGAATTTTTTTTCTTAATTTGGCTCATTCCATCTTTCAAACCCAGTAAGTGTGGTCTGATTGATACGCAGATGAGCAGTCTCAGCAGGTTATAAAGAGGTGTTCCCTGAAAGTGGACAATTATAATCTACTTGCTGTACTGCCATCTCCTGGCTGTCTCATAGCCCAGCGGAATTGGAACTGTCACGTGATTATCTCCGTGAAATTACATGCCTGCTCCACCATGCCTGACATTTAAAGTATCTCCAATGATTAATTCACATAGCGCACAATTACGCAGCCTGTAGGAAGGTAGCTGAAATTATATATTTTAGAAAATAAAGAGGAATGCAAAGTTATTTTATAATTCGAAAGGGTGTTATTGTCTGCTGGTCCAGCTGTGTTGTGGGTAGTAGGGCCATGCAGCCAACATCATCGTTAAACCGTACTATGCTTCACCAGCCTGCACTGACCGGCGTGAAAGAGTGGTCAGTTAAAGGTCTCATGGCCGGAACTGCGTGGGGGAAGCCCTCACCTTGCAGTGGATTAAAAAACAATGCTTGCACACGTCTTGTGCAAGCACGTAGATGTTCTCCGACGTCTATTCGGGTCGTCACCGCGTGTTGTCCGGCCGCGACGTTCCTCAAAAAGCTGCCGACGCTCTGGAGCGAAACTTCGGACATGGTGCCGAAGCCGCAGTCGAAGAGCTGTACGGCACGGTCGCGAACAAGTGGTAAGCCCGGACATGTTGATGATCACGGGGAAACCGCCTCCTCTCGCGCAGGTGATGATCGCGGAGGCGTTGGACATCTCCAGGGAGACCTATCTCGCCATCCTCATGGACAGGACCTTCAACGGACCCGTGCTCGTCGGCAGCCCCTGCGGCGGGATGGACATCGAAGAGGTCGCCAAAAATAGCCCCGAACTCATCTTCAAGGTGCGTCTGCTACAAGCGAGGAACGACGTGCGACCCCTTGCCTACCTTACCCCATGCTCATCATGGGGTGCCGCGGTGGGGAAATGTTAACTCCTTCACCTTGTATACAGGAGGTCGTGGGCTCGATCCCGACCCTGACGCCTGCTGTATATTTGGAGTTTGCATGTTCTCTATTCACCTGGATTTTTCCCCGGGTCCTCCGGTTTTCCTCTCCACATTGAGAAACGACGCGTGTTTGGAGTGTTTTTGCTGCTATAAATGTCCACGTGATGAGCCACTTCGTTGAGCTATCCTCTGTGGCCAGCTCGCTGGGGCGACCGATTGAGTCCCCGGTCGCGAAGTAGGGACTGAGGTTCCGAGGTCCCTACTTCGCTGCGCATGCCGGCACCCACTCCCGGCCAGGTGGCCGGCGTCGGTGCCGTTTTTTTCTGACGGGGACTCCCTCTGCTCTTTGCTCGGGCTTCTCTGTTTCACGTTGAAATTGCGCACGTTATAAATGTGTTCACGAACGAAGGACGGAATCTGGCAGCCCGAGCTTGAATTCCAGTCACAGCTATCATCAGTGGTGAGTGATAACTGAACCGGCCGTGATATTTGTATATATTTTACCAGGTAAGACCCAATGAGCTGCAAAGCTGTTTTGCAGAAGTGAACCACTTCTCTCCTCTGCCCGCCCTCCCACCACTCCCATCCCCCCATAAACCAACGCCGCCGCTCCCTTCAATGTATTATGGTCTAAAGTTATCCAGGAATTTCCTGTAATGCTGTCTTCCATTTCACCATGAGTTAATAGAACATTCGTTACTTTGCGATACACCTGTTAGTAGCATGGACAAAACCGCAGTGCTGTCACACTCGAGTTGCGGCAGCACGTGTGATATTCGATGTTATTCTCCAAATCCGTAATGGGATTTCCTGTTCGAAACGTGACATTTCTCCACTCTGAGAACCATGTCACCATGTGTGCACGTTCTCAGTGGTTTTTTTTTGCTTCAAAAGTTTAACTCGGTACCAAGGAAAAAATGTAGGGGCGCTGCGTTGGCGAGATGTTGACTACCTTGCCGGGTATGCAGGAGGTCGTGGGTTTGATGCTGACCCTGACACCTCTATATTTGGAGTTTGCATGTTTTCTCTCTCTGTGATCGCATGAATTTTCTACAGGTCCTATTTTTTTTTTTTAAACTTTATTTTTCGAAACTATTAAGAGTATTTGGCTGCTAAACATTTCCGCACGATAAGCCACTTCATTAAGCTATCATTTGTGGCCAGGTCGCTTCTGAATAAGAGCTACATAGCTCAGTTGGCCTTCTCTGGTAAAATAAAAATTGTTTAGTTCCGTTTTAGATAATTATTGGTAGCACCGACGAGAATAGGGAATGGTTGGCACACAGAGGTCACCTGCTGGATCTCCTGTCCCGGCTGTTGAAGTAATGCGGCAAGTTTATAAAAAAAAAAGGTCCCTCCACCTCTGCCCACTCGGCAGTATGAATGGCTCCACCACAAATTGTCGGTCGGCAGATCCACGTGTGCCGTTGGTGGCATTAGAAAGTGTGTGGGTACTCCCACGTCTTCGAATATGTCTGAGCAGCTTGGAAGAGGAGGCCAAATACCCACTGAAGAGGATCTCTCGATCCCCCCAGAGTGGACATCCTTCTGCCAGCAGGAGCACGAGAAAGCATTTGCAGGGCAGCGCCTTCAACCTTTTACACGAGAGTGTTTTCAATTGGGAACTATTTATGTCCTTTGTGTATGTGCTTTGTGTCAACAGTTGCCAAACCCAGTTGTTGCACTTGTTCAAAATGAGGTTTGAACAAAACTGCAAGGATATCTACAGAATACTAATCAGTTCACCCTCGCAGCCCTGCGATGAATATTCACGGTTCTCAAATCATAGTTCCATTCAAGAATGATTATTAGTTTCTTTGTCCCTATTTTACATTTAATTTGTATTGCTTTTCATTCAAATCAAATTGTATTTGATGCTTCTGCGTTGGCAGTGATGTACAAGCACAATTGACATCAGCAACTCAACACAACTTTCAGTAACAACACTGTGGCCTTAAAATAACAATACGATATATAATAGGGGAAGTTTTGGTGCAATTGGCTCTTCTTCGTAGCACATGTGTTTGCCATCAGTATCGTAGGGTTTTGTCATTTACTCTTAAACGAAATGTCACACACACATACCATCTGCGTAGAACGTTCATATGCTATAAATAACCAATTCTCACGTCATTTGATATGTGGTGCAATCGCATTTTTAAAACTACATTTCAGTGATAATTTGCACGATATATATGCGACATTACTTTCGTTGTTTAAAATTAATGGGGAAATGCGACTAAATGAATAAGCTCTTATTAAAGAATGATTAATAAAGTGAACAATACACGCATTTTTACGATTATTCCGTAAAAATGTCAAGTCGCACTAATGCGGGTTGGTTATTCTATCAACTCTCGTGGCACATGAAATCTTCCAGTCGCGCTTTTATTTTCTGTAAGCCGTCATTCAAACATACAACCACTTGTGAATATCGTAATTGAAAAGCAGCAAGGTTCAGAGATGGTGGTCATTGCAAACTCTAAACGATTAACTATTTATTTAATCTACAGTGAGCGAAAAAAGTATTTGATCCCCTGCTGATTTTGTACGTTTGCCCACTGATAAAGAAATGATCAGTCTATAATTTTAATGGTAGGTGTATTTGAACGGTGAGAGACAGAATAACAACAACAAAATCCAGAAAAACGCATGTCAAAAATGTTATAAATTGATTTGCATTTTAATGATGGAAATAAGTATTTGACCCCTCTGCAAAACATGACAAACCCTTGTTGGCAATCACAGAGGTCAGACGTTTCTTGTAGTTGGCCACCAGGTTTGCACACATCTCAGGAGGGATTTTGTCCCACTCCTCTTTGCAGATCTTCTCCAAGTCATTAAGGTTTCGAGGTTGACGTTTGGCAACTCGAACCTTCAGCTCCCTCCACAGATTTTCTATGGGATTAAGGTCTGGAGACTGGCTAGGCCACTCCAGGACCTTAATGTGCTTCTTCTTGAGCCACTCCTTTGTTGCCTTGGCCGTGTGTTTTGGGTCATTGTCATGCTGGAATACCCATCCACGACCCATTTTCAATGCCCTGGCTGAGGGAAGGAGGTTCTCACCCAAGATTTGACGGTAAATGGCCCCGTCCATCGTCCCTTTCATTCGGTGAAGTTGTCCTGTCCCCTTAGCAGAAAAACACCCCCAAAGCATAATGTTTCCACCTCCATGTTTGACGGTGGGGATGGTGTTCTTGGGGTCATAGGCAGCATTCCTCCTCCTCCAAACACGGCGAGTTGAGTTGATGCCAAAGAGCTCCATTTTGGTCTCATTTGACCACAACACTTTCACCCAGTTGTCCTCTGAATCATTCAGATGTTCATTGGCAAACATCAGACGGGCATGTATATGTGCTTTCTTGAGCAGGGGGACCTTGCGGGCGCTGCAGGATTTTAGTCCTTCACGGCGTAGTGTGTTACCAACTGTTTTCTTGGTGACTATGGTCCCAGCTGCCTTGAGATCATTGACAAGATCCTCCCGTGTAGTTCTGGGCTGATTCCTCACTGTTCTCATGATCATGGCTACTCCAAGAGGTGAGGTCTTGCATGGAGCCCCAGGCCGAGGGAGATTGACAGTTATTTTGTGTTTCTTCCATTTGCGAATAATCGCACCAACTGTTGTCACCTTCTCACCAAGCTGCTTGGCGATGGTCTTGTAGCCCATTCCAGCCTTGTGTAAGTCTACAATCTTGTCCCTGACATCCTTGGAGAGCTCTTTGGTCTTGGCCATGGTGGAGAGTTTGGAATCTGATTGATTGATTGCTTCTGTTAACAGGTGTCTTTTATACAGTTAACAAGCTGAGACTAGGAGCTCTCCTTTTAAGAGTGTGCTCCTAATCTCAGCTCGTTACCTGTATAAAAGACACCTAGGACCCAGAAATCTTTCTGATTGAGAGGGGTTCAAATACTTATTTCCTTCATTAAAATGCAAATCAATGTATAACATTTTTGACATGCGTTTTTCTGGATTTTGTTGTTGTTATTCTGTCTCTCAATGTTAAAATAAACCTACCTATTAAAATTATAGACTGATCATTTCTTTGTCAGTAGGCAAACGTACAAAATCAGCAGGGGATCAAATACTTGTTTCCCTTACTTTAGATTTGAAGTTTTCGTGACTGCAAGGGTCCATACTCTTTGGTTTTCTTGGTAAAGTCACGTAGGTAAAAAAGAAAATAAATAAATGAAATTAAATCACGACGTTTCGGAGGCAACACAAGCTTCCGTCTTCAGGTGGAACCATCACAGCAAAATTACTGTATTAAGTGATACAGTATTTTTGCTTTTTTAACTACGTGACTTTACTGAAAAAAACAACGAGTATTTATTTATTTTTACCAGCTAAGGCCCACTGAGCTTTATAGCACTTTCAGAAGCTGACCTAGCCACAAATGATACCTCAAGAAAGTGAATTATCACGTGGAAATTTCTAGCAGCCATATACTCAACACATGTTTGCAAATGTGGAGGGGTAAAAACCGGAGGAGCCTTGAGAAAAATCCGAGTGTTTGCTCCTGCGAAATTCAACACAGGCCCGCATGCCGTCCGAGGAGGCATAGTCATTGGGAGCCATGCTGATTGCCCCGCACGTACGTGCACAGTATGTACATTTGGCCCCCGTAATTATATTTTTCAGGCGCCTTGAATTTTTTTGTTGGCTTTGTTCGCCGGCGACATGGAATGGCGGAGGAGAACCGCCCCCGCGTGAAATGCTCGGGGTTTTCACGAACGCTGCAGTGCTCGGTTGCGCAAACCTACATACAACTTTCCATGCCGGCCAGTCCATTTGATTCGTCTGAAAAAATAATAATCATCATCATCGTCGTGTGTCTGTTGTCTTGAAAAGCTGTTCCCTGCGCAGGGTTACTCCGTCTGCTGTTTGTTAAATTAATAATTCTTTACAGTCTTTTGTCAATCTGCAACGTCTCATTTTAAAACAATGCTCAGTGTTGCAACATATTTGCACGCAACAGAGGCATTAAACTCCGTAATGGTTTTATATGTAATCATTAAAACAACGGCGTCTGGGAGTCATAACAGAGGGTTGTGACCTTTTGAGGTACAAAAACCCAGGTTATATCAATGGAATGAGAATATTTTGCAATATCAGAAGAGGGGAAACGACATGCACATTCCATTTCCTGAGTGGTGCATTTATATTTATGCAACGGACACGCACCACCTTCCCTCTTTAAATGCTTAAGGAACAATTGGAGATTCCACAGAACAGCTACATCAAGAAGGGGACAATCCTGGCAAAGCCAGGGCAGGTGGCAACGCTAGGCCCAACACGTTCCTCCCCTTCTCACCCAGGTGGTCTTGGCCCAAGAAGCCAGGTATGGGATCTAGGGAAGGAAAGGCATCTGCTAAGTCTAGGAATAAAAAAACGGGATTTTTTGAGAAGTAATACATTTGTAAATTAGAAATATATAGAGATAACAGTTATTATTAAACACATGCAGTCATATGTATGAAACACATTCAGCCACGTTTGACCACCTTGTCATGATGACCTTGTGACTTCATTCAGCCAATCAAAGCCGCATCTTGCTTGCATAACTAGGACCATTATCATTGCAGGCTTGAACGAAGTTGCAAGCTGCAGCCGCCACGTTGCAGGCAGCTTCACTTTTTCCTCGTAGTCTGCATTAAACGGCGAACGTCAACGTTGGCTTTAGGCAGCATTCCAAAGAAAAAACAAAATTGCACCACTTACCTTGAGCTTTAGCCTGTACACAGCTGGAGAAGATTGGTCAACCCGAACAGCTAAACAGATGGGGACATCATAACAAAGACATGAAAGGCCTCAATTGACTTTGCCGTTACTGGGGACTGTCTACAGTCCGATCACTCTTTCACATTCCTTGCAAAGCACGGAAGCCGAGTGTAAGGGAATTTGGATTGTTGTGCACGTGGCACACGGCTAACTTGTTTGATTTAAAATTCCTGTGCTGTACCAATCTTGTGAATGCGATGTCATTCTTTTTGTAGGAGGGCATAGACATCGTGGAAGGCATCAAGGATCAGCAAGCCTTGCAGATGGCCAAAAACCTGGGCTTCAAAGGCAAGCTTGAGAAACAGGTAAGAAAAAAAAGTTGTCAGTATATTACATTGTTTTATTATTTGAAGCTGTATGTATTTCTAAAAATAGTTTTCCGCTGACTGACCTATTTTGTCGAACATTTTTTTCGTGGTCTAGTATACCCATGATGGTAGTCGAATGATTACGATTAAAATGAAAATAATTTTCTTTACACAAAAAAGCCTCGCTGAATGCTAAGGTTCATTTTCAGCAGGGTTCTGCATGATGACGTTTGGCTATTTCGATTAAGTGTTTGGCTTCATGTGCGCATGAAAACCGAGTACCTGGAGAAAACTCATGCACCCGGTTTCCTTTCACATTTACAAACATTCATTCATGGCTTTGGTCTAGCTTTCCTATATAGGACCTCCAGAGCTTGGGCAATTGTTGGGACCAGTTTTCGGCTGCCTTCCCGCATGCCTGTGGTTTCCCGCATC
>CM025670.2:7306362-7356263 GCA_014621495.2 Entosphenus tridentatus | reverse complement strand
GGGGTGGGAGGGGTGGGGCTGGGTGGGGAGGGGCTGGTCACCCCGTGGTGCCCTTATAAAACTCAACGTTTAACCTACTCACGCCGGCTTGTGCCCGCCCTCACAGTCGGGCATATTTGCGGAATACACCACGCCGCCGTTGACCCTGGCCATTGATCGAGCAAGCCCAACGTTCCTACCAGCTCCCTCCGCAGGAATGTGTTATATTAATAAAAAAATCAATATCACTTCTACCATATTCTCTCCACCTTGCAGCCCAAGTCTATATTACCTGGTATTCCCAGACGCTGTCTAATTCAAGTGCTAACCAAGTCTTAGTTCTTCTCGAATTGCAAAATCGTAGGAGGCTTGGGTGTATTCTGGGTGATTTAGTCCTTGGCAGTGATTTTCCTCTTAATTGACTATAGACTCTGGAAAAAACATTTTTGAAAAATTTAATAATACTCCTTTAATTTCAGTTGCATTTGCACAAGCTATATCTCGCTAAACCTTCCCTCATCCAACACTCACTCCGTTAATTGCATTTCAATGCACAAATGGCGAACGGGACCACGCTAGATTTTTATCTGCTCGGATGATGTGTGCTTTGACTAATTCAAGAAACTTTTAAGTTGTTAGAAACATCATGATTAAACTACTTTTGAGTGATTAATTAGATGTCCACTTTCACAAAAAATACGTTTATTCTATGCTGTCGTGTAAGCAGATTGTTTCCTTATATTTTTTTCTCACTTACAGACATCCACTTTTTTCTGCAGAAATGTAATTAAATAGTCCACGAGATTAGTAACCAAAGCCAACTGCCGGCTCCAACGCGTTTCGTTTGAGCATGTAAATTAATGGCTTTATTTATCGTGTAATTTTTGTTTACTTGAATGCATGTTTCTATCTCTGAAGGACACCTCTGTGTTGACGCCATGGGTGTGTAAATATGCTGGGTCCTATATAGCGCAGAGTGCAGTTAATGCCCCTGTTGCAAATCTCAAACAAATCCTTCGTGTAGATCCAGGCTTACTTGGCGCTGTCGGTGGCATGTCAATGGAAATACATAAATGAATAGAAAAATAAACAACGAAGCAACTTCCATTCCATATTTGCAGAGGCAAAATGGAATGTGTTTTAGTTTCTCAGCCTATTGGTCTCTCTGGGCTCGTATTAACCGGCAGCGTTTGTTTAAGCCGCAAAATCCACACTGCCTTTGACCTTCTTTGGTTTCATCAGCAGAGTCAGGCCTTGCTAAATAAATCTGCTGGTTTACCAAATGTTATTGGTCAAAGCACTCTAATTGATGGAGCTCCGTTAGCAAAACAACAATATCCCATAAAACCCATTACTTGCTGTGGCAAAGCTTTCTGGCTAATCTAATAAGTACATCGACTTCCATTTAATATGTCCTTAAAAAAGAAAATGTTTATTCTCAGACTTACTAGACTTATGTGAACCACTGATATTTGATACAGCTATTAGTAATTACATTGATTAAATTGTATTCACCCATGAACACCACATGTGACAATCAATTGCCACACCCAGTTCAGTATCCTTCTTGCGATACTGCCCCAAATATGTATTTGATTGCTTTGCTGATGGCTCACCCACAGTGGCCCAATCCCTGCACGATCTGACAACTCTGTCGCCGTAATTATGTAACGATACATTTCGGCCCTCTGTTAATCCAATGCTGGATGCGAATGCCTCCCCACACTGCGTCTGTCTTGGGGCTTGTCTGACCACACCTCATGCTGATTGGTGAATGGGTGGAGTTTCTGAACTGGTTCAGAATATTACTCGCCACTGAGGCTGGCTCTGGCTAGGTGTCGGAACTTGGATCGGCGGGTTCCTAATTCGGTGCCCTCACCGCTGTTACGCGCCGTATATCATTACCATACCTGCTGCATTGCTAAACATTTATTTCACTTTCCTCATTTCTCCTATATAATGAGATTTCTTTTTATTACACGGCAGCATTTTTGGTGCTTGATTTCATGATGGAATTATAGCTTAATCCCTCAAAAATACTCCATCTATTTTCCAAACATCTCGAGAAGGAGCTTCCTCAATAGACTTCGAACTCAGTGGGTCTTTCCTGGATGAATAAAAGATGAAACACTGGGCATTGCCATTCTACATTTAGAATTCAGGAAATGGCGCTCTGGAAAGCCTGCATTTAATTTTGGCACAGTGCAGTTGCTGCTTACTTAGATCGCACACCCCACCCTATATAATCCCCACAGCTATCCACTCTGTGGGTAACTGAGTATGTGGAGTGCCCACCAGCCCACTCTTGTCATATGTTCCTACCTCCCTGCCTCCATCCGCCCGTTCATCCATTCATCCACCCTCGTGATGGTCCAGGATTTTTTCATTCGATTGCCCAAATGTGATCGAGGGATTGGGATTAGAATGGGTGACATTTTTTTTCCGACAGTGCTATATCAGCTTGTATTCACATCACGAGACAGATTATCCACTCGGATCTCTCGCGGACCAGTGCAACCCACTCCGTGTTAGAGAATGGCCCATGGAAGTGGATACCACAGAGCTACCTCTGAGGTCACTTGAAGCGACCTTTGCTCCACAAAGTAGGGGTCGGCACTGTCCCACCTGCGCCGCATGTGAGAGTGATGTCTGGCACGTCGCAGTCACTCCATTATTTACATTCTTTGAGCTGCGATTAAGCCAAATGAAGTGCCGAACCAAATTGATGGTGATGGGTTTTCTTTTTTTTTTTGCGGTCGTTGTGACCACGCCGACACTATAAACTGCACCACGCTTTGGAAGCCGGTTTAAACCACGGCTTGTGTTCAAACTCGGGCTCTGGGCGGCAATGCCAGCTTGCTAGCGCTCTTGACTTGTAAGTCACCTGGGCGGGGCCGCCTCTCCGAGTATGCATTTTTAATTACAGCGCAATGCCTCCAGCTGCCGGCGAAATCAATTTACACGTGCCCGCGGCGCGCTATGGCGCCGTGTTGGGATCGCGGTTTGTCGAGAGCAAGCGCACTCGGTCACGTGCAGCGCTGCCACAACAGAGGCGACTGTTGGCACCGTGAGCTGGGTAGTGGCGGCGGCGGTGGTGGTAACCGTTACACTGATGGTGGTGGTGCTACTGCTGTATGCGCGCTAACCACTATCCTGGTGGTGAAGGAGGAGGTACCCTCAGTATAGCGGTTGGCGAGCTTCGCTACGAACCCGGCAACCCGAGTTTGATTCCCGATCATGGCCAACATCAGCGACGATTATCTGAACTGGTCCCGGGCCTCCGCTAGGTTGACTCAGCCTCAAATGCGTACCTGGTGCAGTGTGTAAAGATTGGGCAGACAAAAGCGGCACGCGCGTGGTGTTGGCCACCCAGCCCCCCGTGTGCCGTGCCGGCCGGCCTTCATAGATGTTCGCGAACAGCAGTTGCCCCAACAGTCTGTTAAGGCTATACGGGGATATTTGTCTTTGGTTGTAGCAAGCAAGCGTTTTTTGCTTCACAAAGGAAGGATGTTTCCTTTGTCTATGGTGTGGAATAACGGCCCCCTGCTCGCAGTCCAGCCCTTGGTGTACGCCTGGAGCATTCCCAGTGTAGTGTGACCAACAGTGCCGCGACTGTGGCTTAGCCAGAGGCTGGCAGGCGGCGCCGCAATTGTTACCAGGACTGCTGCGGGTTCAATTCCCGGTCACGGTGATGGAAACACACGGCAGGTTTGTTCTTCATCCACCGTTGCCTCTGTGTCCTTTGGGGGATATCTTGAGTGCAGTGTGGCAAGGAGGATTGATGGGTTTTTCTCTGCGGTATGGGGGAAATTGCGAGTACGACCTGACGTCAAAGTTTGAGCTTCAATGCCATATGGGAGAGAAAGGCTCCGCCGTCTTCATAATCGTCCGCAGCCCTGAGTCAATCCATTGCCGGGGCAAGGCCACCTCCATGGTGTGCCATTATTCAAGGCGGTTGTTTGATCATACTTCACCACACTGCTCAGTGTAGGTTGTCGAAGAGGGGTCCCTAGGGACCGGTTGAGATATCGCTCACCACCAGTGTTAGCCTTGGACAGGAATCGAACTCGGGTTGCTGGCTTCTCACCGCTACGCCGCCGCTCCACACCCCTGCCTTGACAAAGGAGTGCGGCAAGTTGGCCACGTTGTTTTCATGATTAAATAAAAAGATATTGGCACGTAGAATAGAGATCGATTGATTTGATTGAAAAGGGCAACCTTTGTTAAATTGTTGGAAATGAATGACTAGAGAAGAGGCACAAAATTAACCCTGTAACTTTGCTTTTTTTTATGACAGATTTCAATTTGCAATGCAATGTTGATTATATGGCATGATACAGTCTTAAATGATACTTACATTTGCAGAATAAATTGTCTCGGAAAGTTTAATAGTCAAGCTTCTAAATGTAAGTCGAGGCACATTGAGAACGGATCTTCCATCACTGTGCTTATATGAAGCAAAGAGCTGTAACAGAGCACAGCGCTACAGCTAGAACACGACTAATGTTGTCTGCAGGGCAACTAAAGTTCCATTGGAGTTCAGTGGGTTCACCAGATCTAGTTGCACCGCTATGGCTTCGCCTATTTCTATTGTGTACTGATTTTACACAATTCCTGTCGGTGCTCTATCGTAAATCATCATCACATCTATGAGCTCAGTTTTTTGGCAGAGTAAGAGGCCACTTTGCTTTTGATGCAACGCAATCCATTTCCTTTAAGATCCCGCCACAGGCCATTGAGATGAGAAGTTTATTTTCCAAGTGCGGCCTTTGGTCAGTTAGATACGTTGTAACTGCAAACGCGTTCTTGTGCAACGAATGAAAACCGCTGCATTAAACATTCATGGTGACTATGAACCCGGCAACCCGAGTTAGATTCCCTGCCATGGCTAATATCAGTGGCTAGTGATGTACTGAACCAGTGCTGCCAATTGTCCTGCGCTGACTGAGATGGTGGCGTTTGGGAAACAAAGCCAGCATGATCGACGTTGTGTGAGGACGTCTTAATTTCGTGGTGGGGGTTGAGAACGGCTGTAAGTTAATTTATAATTTTAAGCATCAAAATCATGGAAAACGAAAACCGAAACGTGACCCGCAAACGGTGGTTGTGTGCACGCGTCTGTTTATATTTTGCAGGCCGCCGAACAAATAAAGAAGCTCTACAAGTTGTTCCTCAGCGTGGATGCCACACAGGTTGAGATAAACCCATTTGGCGAGACCCCCGATGGCCAGGGTAAGTGTGGTGAGCCAGCGTGTGCCTGCAGCACCGCATGGAAATGCATCGTCGTGAAAAAAATCACTGCTGCTCTGAAGGATACTATTACCAGCCAATCAGAATTAGCATGGGGGGGTGGGGTTGGCGCACATGGAGGGTGTGTCAATGTGCGCGCATATGTACGAGTTTTGACCACGTACGAGGGGAAAAGGGTTGGTTGCTCCCAATTACTGAAAGTCGTTTTGAACGTTGTCCAGTAACGGGTTTTAGGTGTGATATCGGGGAACGCATGGAGTCAAAACGAGGTTCACGTTTTCCTCGCCCTTAATAGCCAGACTGCTACATGAAGACAAAGTATTCTCGATCTCTACATGGCAAGTTCGCTCATTTATAAACGATGTCACGGTTCATGCAGTTGTCGCCATAATGCAAGTCGTTTTTTTGAGGAATTGTTCTCGTTTTTTTACCCCCCCCCAAAAAATCCTAAATATATACCAAAAGAATGACATTTCTGCTGCGCTTATAACGAGCGGTTGTGCAGGAGACGCTGCCATCCTTGGTCATGTGATGAATCTGCCATCAAGTGGAAAATAAATCTGGAAAACGCGTAATGCTTGCGGTGGCGAGATGTTAACTGCCTCGCCTGGTATACAGGAGGTCGTGGGTTCGATCCTGACGCCTGCTGTATATTTGGAGTTTGCACGTTCTCACCGTGGTCGCTTGAATTTTTCTCCGGCTCCTCCGGTTTTTCCCTCCGCATTTAGAAACATGCGTTTAAAAGTATTTGGCTGCTATACATTTCCACGTGATACGCCACTTCGTTGAGCTATCATTTGTGGCCAGGTCGCTTCTGAAAAAGAGCTATGTAGCTCGGTGGGCCTTAGCTGGTAAAATAGAAAAGTTTATTTTTAGTTTAGTGTAGTAGTGTAGCGTATGCACTTTGCAACTTTTACACAAATCATGCAGCCATGGCTTAGAAAAGCGATTCTCAGTGATTTTGATTTGGGGGATGGGGGGTGGAGGGAGGGTAGGGGGGCAGAATGCAGGGGATGCCGTACCAACGGAGGGTATATGCACAATTGTGCGGTCTGCAGTCATCGTCCTTCCTTCATTCATTACGAAACATTCATCTCAATGACAAGGCTTGGGCTCACTGCGCACACTGCTCACGAGATTTGTACATTTTCTTCAAATTTTGGGGAGAACCGCATTATTTTAAATCCCTTTATCCACGACAGAATTAGAAATCTCGACTTGCTCTGTACCCCCAAAGCTGTGCATTAGAGAGCCCTCAGTCAACGTGCCCAATGGGGTCTGGTGGACACGTGCTGCAAAACACGAGGCTGTAACCCGACGAAGATAAGCACCCTTAATGGTCACAAAGCCTATCCTGTATTAGAGTGCATCAGTCTCAGCGCTAAGAAGTGCACATTGGGCTGATGCGAACGCCACAATCCCAGCTCCGACCCCGGATCAATTTCAAGATCGCACTCTGCCGTCTTCAAGGTCCTCCATGGACTTGTCCCCGCGCATGCACGCCCTCCGCTCGTCTCGCGCTGTTCATCTCTCCTCCGTGCACTCTCTGCTCCAGCAAGCAAGGCTTTCTGTGCGAGGCCACCAGTCAACCCCATGGCATGGAACTCCTTTTCCCCCAAGAGAACACTCCATGTTGTCGTACTCCCGTGTTCAAACAAAGCGTAATATACCTTTTTTTTCCTCTGTGCCAATGACTGACCACCAACGCATATGCCCACCGTTTCTGTGCAGTGTCTTTGGAAGCGGCTATATTTAGACGCCGTTTTATATCCAAAGTCTATTGTATTGCTGTCGTATTTTTCCTGTTACTTTGCGATTGTCAGTGCACCCATGTGAACTCTGGCTGTATGAAAATCGACTCCTTGTGCCAGTGGTAATATTTATGTGGAATTGACATCCAAACCACATAAATATCATCTGTCGAGTATCTGCAGATGCTACTGGGTTTTTTGGGACGCAGAAGGCTGTTGCCTCATGCGGAGTGACTGCTAATTATTGGGCAAGTGTATAAGGGTATATGTGTGAGTGTGGTGGGTGACAAGTAGCTTTACACGTTTCAGGATTATTGAATTTTCGGGTTCATAGCTTCACAGGGAGCACGTTGTGCGCCAAGGTCTCCCTTAATACAACACAAAATCGCATTGTGATAGATAAATAAGTGTCGTAATTTTTTTTTTTACACTCAGAAATGTACAAGGTTAACACAATGGTGCGCTGTGCAAAGCTGTGAACTGCAGCTTTTTGTTAATGGTTTATCAGTCGTACAACTCTTGGCATACTTGTGCCGCTAAGCGCGGAGTTTGGAGGAGCGGCGGTGAGTGGGGGGTGGAAGTTGGCGCTTTTCTTATTCCCATTAATTATAGATGGGAATCCATCCGTGCCGCCGCTGTGTTTGACAGCTCATCGATGTATACTCATTCAGGCCAGGGCTCCAGAAAATATTAATGTTAATGAAATGATGGTATGAAATAAAAACAACAGGAGCCCGGGGCAGATTAATGTGCCACACCAGCCGTAATGGGCTTAGGCACTTATTATGAAATATCCCTTTTCCCGACCCTGTTTTCCGATTTGATTTTCTTTAATATTAAATGCCGGCCGCACATAATGTGACGATCATTAGTGGAGAGACCAATTTCCGATAGCTTATCGTTGAAAGTGTTTGTGGGGGGGGAGGGTTTGGTTTGGGTTCGGGTGCTAATGTGTGCACGGGAGCTAATCGCAAAAATAATTTAAGAATATTGAACGAGGCAGCCTCGCTAGCACGGCTTGAGAAGCTCATGACAGGACTAGGCTGTATAACACGACTAAAGGCGTCTGCTTGATAACAATGTCATATCTTTGTAGGAACTGTATTTTGTGGATATTGCGTGGACAAAGAAGATAGGTTTGCGGAGATCTATGATCAGATGGAATTTATAAGTACCGCCCTGGGTCAGAAACCAAAAAAAAGTCAAAGCAACCTAATGTGAGGCTTTTATTTTTTTGGTTTATAGATGTCGTAAAAAAAAACGTATTGAATTTTGGCTATGAGCTGCAGTGCCTGAAGTCTAACTGCTTCAAGTATAAAGTTTGTAGATGGCTTAAGAGCATGGGCAGCGGTGTGTCTATCCGTGCATTACCGAGCATTTGTCCCGAACTGAATGGGTGTGATAAGGAGCAGAGATCAAACCGCTGTTACATTTCATTGCAATTGTTTTACCACTCCGTTTTTTTTATCTGCGCACCATCGTTTATAATGCGTTCTGTCTTGCAGGCAATGTCCACGTAGTTTTCTGATCTCTTTTGCACTCATTCCTACTCATTGCGTGTGGAATCATGTGCACGTTGTACGAGGGAAACCGCAAAAAGATTAATGACTTCTATTCATTTCTCAACAAGCTTTTTATTGCCTCCTCGTTTTATTGAAATCCTGAAGAAATTCAAGGTCCATGTGATTTCCTGCTCACATGAGCATTCAGCCTCTGCTTCTCTCCTCATCTTACAGCCCCGAGTCAGTGGTGGAAATTCCAAATTCCTATGACAGGAGCAAGTCTCCCCATAGCAATTGAAAGTCCATATTTTGGCTAATGGATTCCAGATATTTTAGCCGGGTGGTGGTGGCTATGTACCCAGCCCATAATCCAGCACTGTGGTGGCTACTGCAAGGGTTGGTGGATCACACAAATTCTGCGACAACTCCCTTCCCGAGGTGCATCGGAGCCACACCCTGCTTGCCAGCAGAAGGCGGTATGGCAGATGTGGACTCCGCCTCTTTCATCTGCAATGGGTAGTGTTTCCCCTCCGCACACGTGTTTTTTTTTTTTCCCCAGGTACACTTGAGTAGTGTTGAAAATTTAAGCCAAATAGGCTCTCGAGGGCCTCTCTAGAGCTTCCTGTAGTGGAGGCCCTTCTGCCAGCAGTGGCATGACCTATGTAATTGGAGGGCTGAACCTTTATTATTTTATTTTATTTACCTTTTTAATACGGGCCTTCTCGTTCCACCTGTGCCTCCCCGGAATGGAATGTCGACGTTCGATTAATCGCTCCTTGGCTGTGTCCTCCTTCTATGTCTGGCAGTGGTTTGCTTCGACGCCAAGATCAACTTTGACGACAACGCCGACTACCGGCAGAAGAAGATCTTCGCTATGGGCGACATTTCCGAGAGCGATCCCATCGAGGTGGAGGCAGAGAAGCACAACCTCAAGTACATCGGGTTGGACGGAAACATCGCCTGCTTTGGTTTGTGCGCTTCCTCTTGCTACGCAGTTCACTTTCTTGAAACGTATGTTTTTTTATCTGTTCTGGTCCAGTTGGAGATCAGGTTACTTAGCCAGTACGGTCGAGGAATTTGGGCAGCCACCGGTCGTTGAACGAGGTTCTAATGTTTGTGCGTATATATGTTGACCTTCTTTTGCACCGTACATTACCAGCCGTGCAAATTTGGGGTGCGGGGGAAGGACAACAAACTAAACGAAAAAAATAGTTCTAAAGTAATGTTTTCAATCTCGATATGAAAGTGCATAGCTGCAGTCAGTGGTTTCCATATATCGGCAGGAAGTGCTTTCCAGACGGCCACAGAAGTGCATCTGAAAGCGCGCGATGTGGTAATCGTCTTTGTTCAATGGCCAGCCAAAAGCTGCTTTTGCGAGGGATGACCGGGATTTGTGATCATCTCGTCTCAGTCACCGTTGACTGCAGAAAAAAAAAAACCTATTACATTAAATGTCACGGCTGAATTCCGGCTCTGAGAATATAAAATCTCTGTTTGACTCTCATACAACTCGCATTTATTCCCAAGAAAAAAAAATCTTGAATGGTGGGTGGGTCAGAGGTCAGAGTATTAACTCAGGACAACTGTGATGTTCTTTGGTTTGAATCTGAGCAGCCACCTGTGAGTAACCCAAAAACTCAACATATCGTTCAATGACACTGCCTGGAAAGGAAGAATATATACTAGGGGATGCTTCGGGCAATGGTCTTTATTCATAGCACACGCGATGAAACCAGGTTATCAAATGGCGTGAGTTGATGGTCTCTGGCCAATCACTGACACCCGCACTGCCCATCACGTTAAATTTGGTTTTGTTTTATGTTGGCTAAAATCCAGCTCCTTGGAATGCAACACATGAGACTGATATGTGACGTCAAATTTTCCCCTGTAACAGGGTGTGTGGGCTAGTTGTGCCCCATAGGGTGTGGATCGAAAAGGTGACTTTTAAGGGATTTCTGAAGTTGTTCTATAACATCCCCTTCCACAGGCCATTCTGCCGCACACACGGCTGCAATGCCATGCGAGCGTTCTATGCCAATGCTTCATTTCACGACATCACAATTGGAATAAATTTTATACAAATATTTATTTTCGAAGAATATTCTCTCAGCTGTTGATCCTCGTCGTCCTCTGCGTAGCGCTTGCAACCTTCGTTGAAGTACACTTACTCCGAATGTGGGCCCAGATCTCGTCGCGCCAGTATATCAGAGTCAATTAGATACCTGGTGGGGGTGGTGCGATAAGATATAGATATCTCTTCTGCTGTTGCTGCGCACTAAAGATATGCACGTACAATTGAACGACTGCAGACAAACACACAATGCCTTTGGTAATGAGACTGGCATTTTGGGAATTGCCATTTATCACAAATTAGTATGCCGGTTCCCGCATTAAAACAACGGACAGAGGCGCGCACACCCCCAGCCCTCCCTTGCAGAATCACTGTTCACAGACTAATGAAACAAACAACTCTCCCGGCTTTTAGATGTCGGGACACCACACCAGCACTTGCTCGCAAATGAGCCTCATGTAGGTGAATGGAAGGTTGGGGGGGGGGGCGGAGGTCGGGGGGTGGGGGGGACCTCATCAGAAAGTGAATAATTAAGCAATCTTTACTCATGCGGATGCCACGTGTTTGCCTTCGGGCTGTTTTGTCCCAGTTGGAGTCCTACCTGGCACAGCACAGAGATGTAATGTCTGGAAGGTATACATGAAGGCGTATTTGGGTAATTGACTTGTTTGCTATTTTATTATCATGAAGCTTTGCGCGCTATGAACTGCTCCTGAACACAGTGTCGTAGGATCTCTACATTTTCTCACAATTTGATGAATGTACCTGTGCATAAGTGATTAGGTCACCTCGCCTAAATCAATAATATCGCACCCGTTAATATTATTAATTCCTGGCACAGGCAGCTCTAAGCAAAGCATTGAGCCAGCATTTCCGAGATGTTGGGATCAAATCGGACATATGAAAAAAAAACCTTTTTATTTTACCAGGTATGGCCCACTGAGCTATATAGCTATTTTTAGAAGTGACCCGGCCACAAATGATAGCTCAACAAAATGGCTTATTGTGTGGAAATTTATAGCAAACAAATGCTCTAAACGCATGCTTATAACTGTGGAGGGAAAAACCAGAGGACCCGCAGAAAAATCCACGCGACCACAGGGCTGGAGACACGCAAACTACAAATATGCAGGTGGCAGGGTCGGGATCGAACCCACGACATCCTGTATACCAGGCGAGGGAGTTAACATCTAGCCACCGCAGCGCCCATTTGATGAAGTCCCGCTTACGCTTTTTGTTGCAGTGAATGGGGCTGGCTTGGCTATGGCCACCTGTGACATCATCGACCTGCACGGAGGCAAGCCGGCCAATTTCCTCGACCTGGGGGGAGGCGTGCAGGAGAACCAGGTCTACATGGCCTTCAAGCTGCTCACCAATGACCCCAAGGTAACCGCAGACAGAGTTTCCCCTCGACGCACCATTGTCAGCCACGATCAATCCACTGCTGTATGCATTTTTTTCAATATTACCAGGTAAAGCCCATTGAGCTCATATATAGCTCTTTTAACGAAGCGATCTGGCTATCACAAAATGATAGCTCAACGAAGTGGCTTATTATTACGTGGAAATGTATAGGAGCCAAATACTCTGAACGCATATCTTGATTCTAAAAATCCACACCCACCCAGCCATCCACCTACCCAACCACCCACCAAGCCACCCAACCACCCACCAAGCCACCAAGTCGCACAGCCACCCGGCCACCCAACCATCCAGCCACCCACCAAGGCACCCAACCATCCAGCCACCCAGCCACCTAACCACCCACCAAGCCACCAAGTCACCCAACCACCCAACCATCCAGCCACCCGCCAAGCCACCAAGTTAACCAACCACCCAACCACCCAGCCACCCAACCACCCAACCACCCACCCACCCAGCCACCAAACCACCCAACCACCCAGCCACCTACCATTCCACCATCCCAGTTCTGGCTGTTCGATGGAAATTCAATATTCAAGTCAATAATCTTTTTTTTTACATTAACAATATGCGAATTGTTGCACCCCCTGGTGGCTGCGCATGTCACGTATGCATTTCATACATCTTCCACAAATCGGTAAATACATGCATTTTTTCGCACGAGGATTGGCTGCGTGTATCCGGAACTTGAGAATCGATATTCATGGATCATTGCATTATTACTCTCTTGGTGCGCAACGTCATTTCAAACCGTACCCACAATGATGTTGCCTTTACCTTAGAGTTGAGTCGATGTTTCATTTGTAGCTGTGATCGCGTGCGTCTACAACACTGCAGGTGCTCTCTTCCCTCAACATTTATTGTGTTGGCCCTCCTGCGTTTTAACTTCCGTTGATCAAACCATGACATGTATTCTCTTATGTGCATAAAAGTGAATTGTAAATTAGTTCTAATTGTTAGACATTTTTGTAAATAAAAAATGTGTGGATTCTATAAGGGCTGTTTGGTGTAGAATATCAGTAATGGTAATAATAATGAGGTTTTATATAATTTTTTAAGGCGTGTGACCACTTGTTTTGCCCCGTTCAGATAACGAATTTCGCAAATGAGCACCGGTCAAATCATGGCAACGCGATGGACGTTGAAATCCGTGGAGGCAAAGCAAAATCATTTTTGGTGGCTTCGAGGTTACTTTGGTCAGACACGTTCCAGATGAAACGTGTTTTTGGCGGAGACAAACGCTAATTTGTAAGCGGCTTCATGAAAGAAGCAGAAAGGACGGCGCAGCGGGAAGCTGAATCTATGATAATTTATAATATCGGACGACATGACACTTTCATAGGCTGGCCAGTATCTTTAAAGCAGAGGGGAAATCAGTGTGGCGCCCCAGGTAGCGAGGTCTAACACATGCGTTTAATAGGCAGATGTAGATCAGAAATGTGGGCCAATCTCACAAAGGAGAATTGTGGTGGGTGGTCGGGGTGGGTGGGAGGGAATACAATGGGACTGGGCCTGCGTCATCCAATATTTGTGATGCCCTCTCATAAGCGTATGACAGCGGGTATCACCTATCGAGCGACAGGCTCCATTATGGGCCACCGCAGATATCTCTTTATAGAATAATTCAGGCAGAGACCCTGCCTGGATGGACATCTCCAGAATTTCAGCCGAAGAGAGTCATCCCTTCCCTTCGCCGTCACATCAGTCAGCAAACCAGAAGATGAACAGAAAATGGTGTGGGTCATGCTACGAATGGGAAAGGTCTTGATGGCATTGATTTTTTTTTTAAAGACTTAGTTTTTCATGTGTCTTAGGAGCGTGTGCAATGTTTTACTGCACGTCTGCTGAATTCCACGCGCGTCGGGTTCAATTCCTGGACACTGTTGTTGAAGCCCCTTAGAAGACTTCTTTGTCCACCTTTGTGTTCAGCCTTCTTACTTGACTGTAGGTTGTGTACGCTATACAAAGCTCGTTTTAGCGCCATTTGTGGTCCGAATGCATGCTGATGTGGTGTAATTGTTCACACCAGTGGACTTGCAAAATTCAGAGGTTGCAAGTTCGATCTCCTGGCGCGCCAGTTATAGCGATGGTGCAAGTTTCTTAAATCTCCGCCACTGCCTCTGTCTAGCCGACAAGGTAAACGGGGCACGACAGTTAGCCTAGACGATGGGAAAGGTCGTGGGACCACCACTGTTGTGAGATGTTAACTTCCTCGCCTGGTATACAGGAGGTCGTGGGTTTTATGTAGACCCTGACACCTGCATATTTGGAGTGTGCATTTTTTTTCCCCGTGGTCCCGTGGATTTTTCTCCGGGCCCTCCGGTTTTTCCCTCCACGTTTAGAATCGACGTGCGTTCAGAGTGTTTAGCGGCTATGCATTTCCACGTGACGATAATCCACTTTGTGGAGCCATCATTTGTGGCCAGGTTGCTTCTGGAAAAGAGCTAAGAGCTCAGTGGGCCTTACCTGGTAAAATAAACAAACTTTCGTTTTAGTTTAGTTTGTGAAATAGGGGTAAACGTGTCGGGTACCCCCCCCAATATTTTTCAAGACTTCTGGCCAGCATGGAAGAGTCGCCAAATGTTCTCTCGAGCACATACTGGAGCCTCCTCTAGTGCCGTGATTCATAACCTTTACTGCAGCCTTGAAGCCCTTTGGTTCTCAGTTGTTACAAGATGGAGAATTTTATAGAATACATCGGTTTGATGAAACAAAGTACAGTGGTACCTTGGTTATATGTCGTTAATTCGTTCCAGAAGGTAGGATTTGTGCCGAAAATGACGTATACCAAACTAATTTTTCCCATAAGAAATAAAGGGAAAAGAAATAATCCGTTCCAGAGTATAAGAAATGATATTTTATGTGGCATATTGTACATTAATGGGGTTGTATAAAATAATTTAGACACAAATGCATACATAAATAAAAATGAATGCATAAATAAATTAAAATAATTTAAAATAAAAATAAAATTCAACATCACTTTATCTTGCTGAGAAGAGTTGATTGCCTACGAGGATGGTGGTGAGGAAGGGGAGGAGTCGTGAACGGGGTAGACGCGGGTACGCGGTGACTCATCCTGACCCATACAAGTTCTAGCAAGCGCGTCGTATCCCAAGCAAGACGTCGTATCCCCATAGATGTTTTTATCGTCAAAACACGACGCATACCAAATTCGACGTATATTCCAAAGCGGTCGTATACCGAGGTATAACTGTAGTTGTACTCATGTGCCTGTGCTTAATTTGTGTTTCGATGATTTACCGTCTAAAGAAATCTGGCCATGTCTTGCACCCCCAAAAACGGCATCTCACATCCCCAGGGGGTGCGTGCACCCCCAGATTAAGAAGAACCATTGCTCTAGTGGGAGGCCCATTCCGCCAGCGGTCACGTGAGCAAGCCATTGTAGGGCTGCACCTGTACCTGCTTCAAGGGTATTGTGTCTTTGTAACCCTAAGCTTTATCCGCCTGCCAGGGTAAAAGCGTACATTAAAGATCCCCTATAAAGGATTGTTGTTTTTTGGGGGGGGAGGTATTAGTGGAAAGGAACGTATTGTGCTAATTGAGGACCTCGTGCTAATAAAATTGGACAGTTTTTTTCACAATACAAACATGCAGGACGTTAAAGGCATTAAATTCTGAAATATAAATTTTTTCAGAGAAATGAATAAATGAATGTTGCACGTTAATTTAAGCTTGTACAATCATAATTTAATGCAACTAAAATGGCCAGTTGTTTCTAACAGTTAGTGATTTGTAGTTCATGGCAATTACCAAACTACCTTGCTATTTAATTGAATTACATTCCTCTGCCTTCCCCCAAAATCGCGGGGTGGTTTGCTGGCTGAGTAAATGTGAATTACCAGGGCTGGTTTTACATATGGGTGTGCCTTGTAAAGAGAGCAGTAATTACTTAAAATTGCATGCCGTTGCATAATTTGTGGCCAATTAGAGTCAGGTATTGTCCATTTTGTCTTGCACAAAATTGCATTTCACGGTGGAAGTGCACTAATTGCATGGCGCATGCAAAATGTCTATAATGTAATTCACGTGACCCCCCCGCCCTGTTGCAGGACACGCAATGCCATCACACAGAGAGAATGCAATGCACATTTTCATATCCATCGCACAGTATTAGAATGATTAATTCCACTGGGATATTTTGGTCTGTCCCTCCTCGCATCTTACCTTTCCTTTGGCACCCTTTAAGGTCATCTTAGGAAGAGGTCGTGGGTTCGTAAATGCAGCTTTGGGTCAGATCGCCGTGTAAGTAAAACACGTGTCGTGAGCCCAACACGGCCCAGCAATGAAGTTGCTTCAGCAGCACCACCGGCTGAGCCATTCCTAGGGTACATGGCGAATTGGGGCGACTGCCCCGGGCCCAACGCTTTGGGGGTCTCCCTCGCACTTTAACGTCACAGTGTCAGACGTAATACTTCCCCGGTTTAGTTTGAAGGTGTCGGGCCGGCCCACGCGGTGGCAGTTGACCCAGGCCACGCCACAACCCTCCCCACCTATGGGCGGCCCTGACCACCGGTCGTGTTAAGGAGCAATCCACGTTCAACAACGTTGGTTACATGACCCAGGGCTCGGAGCACCAGCACAGATAAGATCCTGCGCTTGTATTCGGGTAATCACCTGTGATGAAAACTGGGGTCTAGTGTAGCGATTTGATGGTCTCAGTCCACTCACTAAATGGTCCTGACGTTTGATTTTGACATCGTCTTGAGACTCCGTAAGGTTCTCCTGGGTAAGCAAGTGTGATAGATAAATAAGTGGTCATGTGTTTGTATTCGTATTTTTGCGTTGTCGCAAATATCAATATTGCATGGGTTATTCTACGTTGAGCTTTTAACGATTAAAACGGACGATTTACTTTTGAAAGTCAACTTTGAAATGGAGTAGCAAGCGGCCGTGCCAAATGAGATTTGATACAAGTACATCTTGCCACGGTGGCGAGATGTTATCTCTCTCGCCAGGTATGCAGGAGCTTGTGGGTTCTAACCCGACCCTGATACTGTATGTTAGACGTTTGCATGTTCTCCCTGTGGTCGCATCGATTTTTCTCCCGGTCCTCCGTTTATTTCCTCCACATTTTAAATCAACATGCATTTAGATTATTTGGCTGCTATAAATTTGCACATGATAAGCTAGGTCACTTCTTAAAAAGAGCTAATAGATCAGTTGGCTTTACCTGGTGAATTGGACTTATATGAATCAGGCGTGTGTTATTTATTCATATTTAGTGATTTGCTGACATTTTTCTCTATTTTGCACTCCTGTCGTTTTAAAATTGTTTGTTGTAGCTTCTTGACCCGCCCATGCTGCACATCGGTCAAAAAGAGCTTCATAGCTCTATGGATTTCTCTTCCAGTCTTAATAAAGATTCTGATTCTGAAATGAAACCATATGTTTGGTGTGAGCAGTTTAACGACGAGGTGGAGGTGATGAAATCAAGCTGTGTGTCGGCGTTTGGCGGATCGTTACGACGCAGGATAGTGAGCGATTGCAGCGGCGTGGGGAAGCCTTCATCCAGCAGTGGGTAGACCAAGGCTGTTGATGATGATGATGAAGGAGACGGTCTCTTTTTCAAAAGCAAGCCGAGCAAAAAGATACTGTGCATCAAAAAACTGTGCAATGCAAAGTACCGTGACGGGGCTCGTTTTTGATCATTCATTGTGATGGTTATAAGCGCCTAACCTTAATTGTACGGTGAAAAAGAGGCACCGATGAAAAATACTTTCAATGAGACGGACGCAAAAAATAATTAACTAACACGAGAGAAAAACGCTCAACATTGGTTAATAGGAGGATGATAATCCCCCCTTCCACATCTCCTTCTTTGTATGAATGTATATTGAACTTATTTCGCACCGTACGTATCTATCCCTCCGCCTACGCACCGGAATCTGGATGAGTCATTGTTATTCGTGGTCACGATTTTCCTCTAGAATAGAATCGTGACCACTACTCTAGAATCGTGTGTTTTTTGTAACACCATGTCTATCGGCTCCTCCGTGGTTACAGGGGTCACGTGCTTGAACCTATTGGGTCCAACGTCTAAAAACTAAAACCGTCGACTCTACACGCGCGACCCAATGAACACATCGTGGCGTTGTGATGGACATTCAAGGATGAATCGATGTGTAGTGCCACCATTATTAAATGTTAAAGCTTGGAGAGGAAAAAAAACAACTCATACCGAAGATTGATTGGCTTTGAACAGTTTCTGAATGTGTTGCAGTCACGTTATTGTTCCATGTGTGAGGCGCATCAAATATTAAAGAGGATTTGTCATGTTTAGCATTGAGTGGATAATGTGCATATGACACATATGACATGCTTTAGAGCTAGCGCACTCGATTATCACAATAGGAACATCGGAATATCTTTTCCCATTCAAATCGGGGGGGGGGGGGTGGGAGCATTTGGAATGGGATTGCGAACAACTTGGGGGGTGTAACGACGCATCGATGCATGACGACACGTGCATCGAACAGCACTTGCAAGACTCATTTGTTCGTGATTTGCATATACGCCGCAGTCACATGTTCACATCAGCCCTGCAGGCAATAGAGGTGACACACTCCGTCCGCAATGTAAAAAAAACATAATGCGTTCTGAATTTCGTAAAAGTCGTCATCAGATTGCCAGTGGGTGAAATATTGTGCCCTGACGACACCCGCACACACTCTCGCAATCTCCGCATAATCCCGTGGGGGCAAAGAGACAAGTGGATTTAGCTCTGTAGTCGTCGTCGTTATTTTGGTTCCGAAGAAAGTCAACGGAAAAAGATTCAATTACGCATGCACATGAGGCATATTCATTTCATTGACTTTCTGAGCTCGTCAAGAAGACTGGACTTGTGACAATACGGAATGTATGTGTGACTGAACCATTATCTGAAGCATCAGGTTTTTTTATTTAGCGACCCACCGTTGAAAACTAACGAATCGTTCGATATTAGTGTTCAGCTGTAGGTAATTAGCGTTAGCCCCTTGCAGTGGAGACGCAGTGCAGGTGTCACACGTGGTCATTTTTTTACCCCCATTATAATCGATGGCACATCCAGTCCCCCTCCCTTCAAATTCCGAGCTCTTTAGAATAATTATCATAATAACAACAATGAAAAAAAATACAACCATTCTTACTTCGTGAATTAAGTTTCACTTAGGATTGCAGGGAATCCACGGTGCATCATTAGCGCGCATTTCATCAATCATTTGTTGCTTTTATTTTTTTCCTATTCTCATTTACTCTCTGCTCAATGAGCGTGCAACATCCAAGAGCGCTACGGCGAAGGGACCAAAATATAACCATGTGGGGAGAGCGAGAAAACGAGCCAGCGAGAGAGAGAGAGCCTCCCAACTGCTTGGGCTCGTGATTGATTCTGCCGGGCCATGTATGATCTTATTACGGTGTGTAGAACCTGCCAAGCCCATTAGTGTGGCCTTGGCAGAAAAGTTCCATTATCGCCTCCGTTAGCTGGGTGTCTTTCAAGGGTAGCATTGAACGGGGGGGGGGGTAGGCGGGGGGGCAAGACAGGGAGTTGGGAGGATGGTGGTGGCGGAGGAGGCAAGCGAGGGTGTGGTGAACACATTTAAATTGAAATTCAGCCTCTGACGGAATAACGCTCGACAATTTCAGAGACACGGCTCTCGCGTCCCGGATCCCATTACTTTCTGAATATTCTTGTGTTACGTACAATATGCAGAAAAGTAGTGTGCAATATTGGGCAATTTTCTCACAACACCTATTTGAATGCGGGTGTATAATGCGCCGTAGATGGTTTTACATATTGTGGAGTTAAATTCCCAGGCAACGGTGGCTACGGTTGTCCAAATGCAGTTTCACGCTATTGTTATAGCTGTAAATATTTATGTACACACATAGGGCCGTGCTGCGTGATCACGTACACAATATTTTTGCGTGGTGCCAGTATATGACATTATCCCCCAAAACCTATAATTGCATCTGAATATTTCTTGGGCCATTTTGAATCTGCAGATCAGAGGTACAAGGTCATTAACCAAAAAAATTAGTTTGAAATTGAAGCAAGTAACAATAATAGGTAATATTGCATAGCGCATCATCTTCACAAAACCCAGAGTGATCAGCATGGTGAAGTATGGCCAAACAACCCCAGCAATCCGCATGAACACGAGGCAACCCTTCGCCACCCCGCGTCTAAATACACGAGCATCTCAAGATGGTGTACAGGGCAAGCATACACACGGCGCAGTCGGACAAATCGAAGAATGAAACGAAAAGCATAACACAAAACTCACGTTGCGCAGATAAGACCAGCGCACAAGCCGTGTGACGCACACTGCAAACCAAAAGCGCTCGTCGAAGACGTCAGCAAACGCGTGCATAGAGGATGCATTTGTTTTTGGCACAAGTAATTTCAGGACAGGATAGGTTGGATCCTATACTCATTTTTAGACAATTTGAGGTGGACTTGCAATCCGGAATTCACCGGTTCCATCTCCCAGCATGGCAAAGCAGAAACAATGGGGAAAGTTTCTGAAATCCCCTCCCACCTTTGTCCGCCGAGTGGAATAAACTGTTTCACCACAGTTAGTCAATTGCCTGGTATGAAGGAGGTCGTGGGTTTGATTCTGACCCTGACGGCTGCTGTATATTTGGAGTTTGATTGTTTTCCCCGTGTTCTCGTGCATGTTTCTCCGGCTCCTCCAGTTTTTCTCTCCACATTTCGAATCAAGACATGCGTTCAGAGTATTTGGCTGCTAAACATTTCCACGTGATACGTCACTTCGCTGAGCTATCATTTGTGATCGCCAGGTCGCTTCTGAAAAATAGCTATATTGCTCGCTGGGCCTTACCTGGTAAAATAAAAATGGTTTAGCTTTAGATAAATTTTGGTAGCGCAGACGAGAATAGGGACGCTGCCATGGCACAATGGTTGGCGCACGGAGGTCGCCTATTGGATCTCCTGGCATGGCTGTTAAAATAATGGGGCAATTTAAAAAATAAAAGAGTCCCTCTGCCCACTCCGCTTCTGAAAAAATTAACCCGTAAAAACAAAGTTTTTCACTATAAATCCTTTATATGCGTGGCGGCTAGAGTCCTCTCGTCCTCTGGCTTGAGATGGCTGCCACCTATGGGTCAGATGATTGCATGGCAGCATTAAGCAATTGGTAATTAAATATAATATTTTTGTCCTAAAAAGTGTACAATTTTGGAAAAAAAAATTCACGAACATTAATTGTCACGCACAACGAGTCTGTGTGGAAAATGTCAGCTCGATTGGATCACGGGAAGTGGGTTAAAAAACGACCGAAAGATTTGCACGGTCGTAAGCAAGCAAGCAAGTGAACTTAATATAAAGGGTTTAAAAAGAGCTGTATAGCTCAGTGGGCCTTACCTGGTAAAATAACAAAAAATTGCAGCAACAAGCAATCGAGCGATTCGCAGGGCTTGCACCTTTACCGTTTAACAGAGCAACGAGGGCAAATGAACTGAGGCCGCCTTGCCGTTTTGTAGGTTTGCGCGTAAGGTAGCCGGCGCGTTCACGGCTCGCATTCCACTGGACATCGGTGACTGCTTCCTGACTTCTTGAAACCGTCACCGATTCTGAAAACCGTTCACGGTTTGTCGGCTGCCGTTCAAGAACCTCTTGGGTCATTGCGCCGTGCACGAACCACTGCACCGCCGCCTCCATCTACCGTGTGTTTTCAAACATTTAACAAAAAATACCGTTACATTACCGCAATGCTTTTATCATCATCATCATTATTATTACTCCTGTTAAACCCCTGGTAAATCATAAACCATTTTCGTTTTTTGCAATTTGCTTTCATTTTTTCCGGCTTTATTGTCGCCCTCCTGGCACAAGTTACACTATCGGGCGACTATTTTCGTAACAACGGAGAAGTTTATTTTTTCCCCGAGCAACCTAAATTCCACCAAAATTCACCAAAGTAAAAACGACCGAACCTTTGGCGCAGGCGTCGCCCCCCCCACCCTTCCCCGTTATTGCAAACGAGGAGCAGCTGCCACGGTGGACATGCCGAGTGGCTATCGGGAACCGCACGTGTGCGGCGAACGCTTCCAAGGAGGGGGGGGGGGCATCCACGAGTGCCGTCTGCCTGGCTCGGATGTAAAAGGTTAGGGCCTGGAATTGCTCCAATTAGATTAGGGCTCTCATAGCCACTGACAACGAGGCCCCGCGAATGCTGGTTCATTCTAATCTTCCGCAGACACCTGCTGTTCTGATCTACGGTGCGTGGCCCAACGCTGATAACATGGAAGCGCAGAATTTATTATTCCCTGCGTCCCAGCCCGTGCACGGATCCCGCACAACATTAAACGCAGCGGCATGCCGTCTGCACCATTTGGGATTGCGTTTTAACTTAAGGCACGCTCCGGCTGCCAGTGTTACATGACTTTATCCGTTAATGGTTCAAACGATGTAATTTACCCCCTCCAAAAAGTTGTTTTTCTCTCTCCTTCCTCCTCCCTGTCCGATTTCCGCACTCCTCCCCATCAATAGCTGAAAGGGAATATCAACCAGATTGGCATCAGATTTAAAGAGTGTAGTCCCATTGCGTGCGTGTGCGATACCCACACGTCAGAATTTGTAAGGGGTTTTACAGCGTGACGCTGAACATCTCACGTGGCAGACCTTCGTACTGGGGGAAAAAAAGACGAGGAACAAGAATAGATTCAAGTCTCGTGCATCTTTTACCTTAAGTTTGTATAGCAATGTAATAAAAACGTAAAAACTATTAAATTTATAGACTTGTAGCCGATGTATCGATGAGTCTACTTTGTGTACGATGACAGAAGCATGTGTGGACTTTCAGATAAAAATGGTCCTTGATAACTTGAGAACGCCAAAGCAGTTTCTGCGCTAAATCCTGGACACGCGTGAGTGAATCCCTTCAGAATGACCATCTGTTTGGCAAATTACTTAACATTAAATTAAACTCCATTAATTACAAGCATTGCAATGTCACGTTTGAAAAATGCACCTTGTAACAATGGGGGGAGAGAGAGAGAGGCCTGGCCAGGTGCGTGCTGTTTTTTTAACTCGTTCATTAATACAATTTTGCGCGACGACGCTCCGAACTACTGAGCTGTAACGCAATCGCGGTGGGATGTCGGTTTTTGGAAAAATCACGCTTGCGCCAAGCGCCTTCTTCCTAGGTTAGCGCAGAGCGGGCCTCTGGCTCTGCTGCCCTGAGCACTTGGAAATTGGTCCGAACCGAAATATATATTTCGGTTACGGGGGAGGGGGGGTGGGTGGAGGGTCTTTCCCGTATTTGATCAAATAAGGAGAACCGCTTTTAAACATGAATCCTGACCCGTCCTGTTTTCCGGCTTCGCTCATCCTCGTGAATATCGCCTTCCTATCAAACGAAATTGAGTCCCAATTTCGTCTTCGCCCATGTCACCGTTTGCGGAGGAGCGGTGGCTTGGTGGGTTAGCGCATCGCACGATGATCCCGGCCCACCCGAGTTCTGTTCCTGGCCACGGCCATCCGAACCAGCCTGGGCAGTACCCTCCTTCATCGTCCTGCCCTGTGGCCAGTATGTTAAAGTGGGATTCAAACAACCACCTTAACCAAAAAGTGTGTGGCGTGGCCTACATCCAGCAGTGGATTGACAAGGGGCTGAAATGTGGTGTTAACTAATTATGTTGATGGTATACACTTGGTGACCTATCAGCAAAGTATTGTGATGCATCTTTGGTAGGGTGGTGGGGGTGGCAGTACAGCTGCTAAACAGCTGTACAGGGCGATCCAGATGTCTTGTGACTCCCCACCCCCAATAAATTGACTAAAAACATTCATTTGCATATTGATTTTTGTTTTAAATAAGCTTTACTTTAAAAAAATCTAAAGTTTTAGAGAATCAAATGGGTGGGGGGGGGGTCACATGACATCTGGACCACCCTGTAGATTTCATTTTAGTTTGTGTGGCCTTGATGCAAAAATGCATGTCAAGGACCGTTTTTAAATCCTTTATATTAAGTTCACTTGCTTGCTTGCTTGCGCGCTTACGACCGTGCAAATTTTTCGGTCGTTTTTTAACCCACTTCCCGTGATCCAATCGAGCTGACATTTTGCACACAGACTCGTTGTGCGTGACAATTTATTTCCGTGAAATTTTTTTTCCAAAATTTTACACTTTTTAGGCAAATTTTTTTTATATTTAATTACCAATTGCTTAATGGTGGCAGGCAATCGTCTGACCCATAGGTGGCAGCCATCTCAAGCCAGAGGACGAGAGGACTCAAGCCGCCACGCATATAAAGGATTTATAGTCAAAAACTTTGTTTTTACGGGTTAATTTTTTTAATGTTCCTTTGAATTGGCGTCCCCCACCCTGCACATGCAGCCATCGGCACTGTTCGCGGAGACATTTTAGCCGAGCAAAGCAAATCTGGTCAGCGTTTTTCAAAACGCTCTTGATAGCTCCGCCCTACACCACGAGTTGAAATTATCGATAGCTGCCACCTAAAGTTTATTTGAAATCCATTGGCCTGCACTCAACGCGGACAGACTGGAAAATGTGGACTGGCACGTTCTTTCCAACATTACTCTCCTTAATTACTCACATACATTGCCGTTGTGTAAAACCAGGCGGGGGGGGGGGGGGCATTGACACATCTCCTTTGCTCAAGGGGGTCACGTCACAAAGTTTCGTCTTAAATGGCAGCTTTGTTGGGTCCCATCTCTGAAGGTGACCCTGAACCAGTGGTGTAAATCCCCCCCCCCCCCCCCCGTTCATACGTCGGAGCTCAGTCTCCCCGAAGCGCAACCATTGCCAAACGAATACGTTGTTATGGGGTCGCACTCGTTACACACAAAGTACTTGACTCAAATGAACCACAACTTTCTGATGTCGCCAAGGAGCATGAACCATCATCACGCGAACTCCGGTCATTGTCGCAGCTGCTGCTTTTGGCTAGCCATCGAACAAAGACGGCCAACCGCGTCGCGCCCTTTCAGATGCGCTTCTGTGGCCGTCTGGAAAGTACTTCCTGCTGATATTAGGAAGCCACTGGAGCTATGCACTTTCATATCTAGATCGAAAACTCGTTGCTTTAGAAGTGATTTTTGTGTTTAGTTGTCCTTCCCCCACACCTCCAATGAGCACGGTTGGCTCTGTACGGCTGCACAAGAAGTTCAACGTACATATATTGCTGACTTCCGGCAAAGTAGCACTCATGTTTTGACTTCGGAAGGATGATGGTCTAAAGGCAACCCCGGTACCTAGATTTGAACTCGTAACCTTCCGATTGAATCTCGCCATAATGTTGTGAGACACGTGTTAAATACAATGATCTTTTAAACAAAAATTTTAAGAGGCACAAATATTTAAAAAACAAACCAATGCTACACATTGTGCATCATCATCCGGCAAAAGATTATCCTACTTTGGTCAACCTCCCCCTCCTCCGATGTCTGTCACATGCCTGCTGGCCCTTTATCGATCGCAAAGAAATGTCCAGGTGGCGAATGGAATGGCAATTATTATGGCGATAGCACGTCTTGTGAAAGTAATAAGCTTACTGTTATTAATGTGCAGGTGGGGAAATGCTTTACTTTGCGGTGGCAAGTGTAATTCATCTCCGTGTTGAGTGCTTCGGACTCTGCACTGTTGCTGTGTTGGTTTTGTCCACTGCCTCTTGACGGGATCGTTCTAATTTTTGGCTGGCCATCAAACAAAGACCAGTTGCCCTATCGCGCTCTTTAAGATGCGCTTCTGCAGTCGTCTGAAACGCTCTTCCTTCCGATATCAGGAAGCTCACCGGAGCTATGCACTTGTACATCTAGATTGAAAACTAATTTCTTTGGAACTGCTTTTTGTGTTGAGATGTTGTCCTTCCCCCACCTCTGATTAGCACGGTATGGTGCGGAAGAAGTTCAACATACAGATATACATACGTCCCGCCGCCAAATCCGTTTTCTTAATCTTCCTGTCTTCCCATCAATTCGCCTTTCCTTGATCGCTGGATGGACATGTTTTTTGTTTTTGAATGTAGTGCCGATTGATACGATTAGATCCTTTTTGATCGGTTAATCGACAGGTATTTAAATACGGCTGAGCTGATGCCGGCCCATCCGCCCTCCACATGGCACTGCCCTGGCCGTGCGCGGTGACGATACGTGGAGACGACCATGACATTATCGGTCCTCGCTCAATTCTTTATAGACGCATTACACGTGCGTCTTCAGCTCAACAATAATCTCCATGCATTTGACCAATTGACCAATCGAAGCAACATTTGATACATGTCAGCTATTCGAGTGGTCCGTAGATTTTCCAGTTCGAGTTGAGTTATTGTGGTAACTTCTTCGCAGATAACTTTTGAATGTTATTTTTAAGCTTATTTATTTTACCTGGAAATTAATGTTTTTTTAAAACGGAGTCAAAATCTTGACAGATTTCCCCTGTGCTAAACAACACGCTTTAGAAAGGTGTAAAACATATTTGGTTTTTGTCGCGAACGTTCCTTAACTTGTAAGCCTCTGGTGTTGAGTAAAACATAAATAAAACCCAATTAGTTGATTACAAATCTGCAGTTGTGAAAAAAAAAACCCTTCTGCCCCACGTTTAAAATAATTACTTGTGATTCTCGCACTGAGCCAATTACCACGTTTTTAACCTATTTTGTTTCCAACTAAAATGATCATTAAACGGTTTTCACCTTTTTAAAGTGACGGGGTCATTTCCTCCGCGTCAGTTCCTTTTTCCTTTGTGCTGCTTCTTGATCTTCCGCTGCCCTATTCCCATCCCATCGAGTTACTTCAAATTGTACAATCCTCCATTCTTCCTCCTCCACCGTCCTCCTCCCCCCTCCCCCTCTCCATCCTCCCTTCTTATCTTCTCCCCCCCCACCTCTCTTCCCCTCTCACTCCTCCTGTATAAAACGAGCGAGCGTGGTTACCCGGACTCGTCACGAGCGACGGAAGGGGTGCCGAACGTTTCCTCTGAATCCGCGCTCGGCGATGCCTCCAGCGAAAGAGGAGGTAGATACCCGAGCGGCTCGGTTCACCGTGGGGAGGGGGGGGGGCACAGACGGAGGCGGGGGGATTCTTGTGACCCACCGCGAACCCAGCTGCCTGCCGCGTACGCGGTGCCGAAGTCGGTGTCTGGAAAGGGCACCACACGACGACTCGGCAACGTTCGCCCTCCGTGAATTTTCATTGGGGCGGGCAGGGTGGAGCGGAGGACGGGGGACGTATATCGTGCCCGTACGACCTATGGCCCACCCGTCGCCAAAGTAGCCTTGCGTGCGTGTCGTCAAGTGATGCTTCATGCTGCTGCCGTGACGCAATGGTTGCGTATGTTTTTAGGTTGAGCTTCTTTCGCACTGTACGTAGCCAATCGTGCTGATCGGAGAGTGCGGGGTTATCCCGCTGGACTCACAAATGCGGAGGTCGTAGGTTCGATCTTCCTGCCAAGGCGGTGGAAACAACGGTGCACGTTTCTCTAAATTGTCCCTCCTCTCTCCATCCGGCGGTATAATGAAATGGGCACCTGGGGGTATGGTCACATAGGATCCACTTAGCATCGCTGCGCTGCGTGTGTGCACGAGCGCGCCGCTGAAAGCGCTATTAAAGTAAACACATTGCACATTTCAAGTGTTTGTCAACATTGAGTATCAACTACACACACGTCTTATGCGTTGTCACATGTACGTGTAATTAAAATGTGGGAATGTTTGATGAGCTGATGGGGTCTGAGAGGAGTATGAGGGCAGCTGGACGGCTCCCATGGGTGGTATGTGGCGGGACAAATGTTAGGAACCACTGAGCGTGGCCACAATTAGTTATGGTGTGTGACTTCTCATAAGCTCGGAGCCCTTGGTGCATGAGACTTTGTGCATCGGGTTTTTTTTCTCCTGGTGACGGTTAACTTTGCCCGCTTTGTTTCCCCGGGCGAGCTAGCTGTCGACACTATTGATGAACATGTGCTGTTAGACCGTGGTGGCCGAGCAGGTGATTAACAAGATAAATATCCCTCTTTCTCGGAGCATTCAGCAGCCACACCCCCAAGTAGGATAACTCCCCACGACGGCTACGTTTTGTTCACCGCACGTTACGAGGTCGCACTCATTACACACAAAGAGCTTGCCACAAATGAACCACGATTACCCTGCTGATCTCGTCAAGGAACATAAACCCTTCACGCCAACTCTGGTCATCTTCGCAGCAGCGGCTTTTGGCTAACCATCAAACAAAGACAGTCACCACATCGCGCGAATTCAGTGCGCTTCTGCGACCATCTGGAACGCTCTAACTTCCCAAATTAGGAAGCCACTGGAGCTATGCACTTTCAAATCAAGACTGAAAACGTGTTTGTTGAGAACTGCTTTTTGTGTTTTAATTTGTTATCCTTCCCGTGCACCTCCGATTAGCACGGTTGGCTATGTACAGTGTGAAAGAAGTTCTACATACATACTCTCTGAACGATCCACTGGCTCGGCTTGAAGAACCTCGCAGAAGCACCGAATTTGAGTGGGCATCAAAACTATTGGCCTGTTGTGTGCATAGTGGTGGGCCTGGTAAAAATGTATGTATAGGTGCCTGTGTGCCTGCCTATGTGCCTGCCTGTCACTTTGGCTAGTGCTGTACCCGTGTGGATTTCACCGTCTCATTACGGCTCCTCAGTCTGTTGTCTGGATTATCTATCCTGTCCTGTGGTTTGTCTGCTTGTCTGTCAAGGTAGATAGTTGTAATATATGTATGCGTGTGCCAGTGTATTTGTTATGGTATGTGTGCTTGTGTGTGTGTGTGCATATATATAAAAGTATGTTCCCTATTATATCACCCAGGATTGTGATGAATTGTATGTATGTTGAACTTCTTTCACACCGTACATCGCCAACCATGCTAATCATTGGAGAGGCTTTCATACAACAGTGGACTTGCCGAGGAGGATGATGATATATATTCGGCATGTGTTTCGGAAATGATCTAGAGGTTATATTTTTTAAGGTCTCTATATATATGAATATTTTTTAATGCATGTTATTACGTAAACGTCAAAGTGCGTATCGCACTTAACCAAGTGGGGCAGCGCTGGAATTCTAAGACATTGGTTTAAATTCCACATTCTTATGGCAGGGTTAATGAACCTATGCGATAATTTATTCTCACAATGTAGTTCTCATTGGACTGACTGTGTGTCCACCTCTTACCAGGACTCAAACTCCAAATTCCTGATTGCTAGATGCACTCTAACCACAGTGCAGCTTGTTCCAACTGTCAAATGTATTTAGCCCTTGCTCGCATGCCGAAATTATCGCTCCGCTGACCTCAAATTTAACCCGGTGGTGAACTTGAAGATGTGGACCTCAAAGGTCAATGTCTGTAATACGAATAGAACGCAACATTCGTCCTAATTCTGTGAGAAAATTTTAGTTGAGTCTGTGGCGAAGTCCAACCCATTAAACGAAGCGTCACCGACGGACGCGCCAGCCACGCGACATCCTGGCGGCGTCGCTGCGTCTGCTGATGCCTCCTCGGACTGGTTGCAACAATTTAAGAATTCAACTATAAACCAAATTTCAAAAGCGTTGCTTTTACGTCCTGCCGTACGACAGGAGGTTTTCGTCTTGATCGAGTCTGAGAAATACCGATAGATTTTTGTTTCTTTTTCATATCGTCGTCCTCTTTGTCCGGTTGACTAAAACCAGTCCTCCGCTGGCCTCCTTCGGTGTGCCGCCGGCTCCTAATCTCATAGCTCCGTTGGTCTGGGTCTCAATTCACGGTCGGTGCCTTTGACCTCTCGTCGCGCGACAGATTCCATCGCGGCCCTCGCCACGCCCGGCGGTTTCGGTTCCCCTCTTGCGGTCATTGTCCATGCTTAACAACCTCCTCTCCCTCCTTGCAGGTGAAGGCGATCCTGGTGAACATCTTCGGGGGCATCGTGAACTGCGCCATCATCGCCAACGGGATCACGCGTGCGTGCCGCGAGCTCAACCTCACGGTGCCGCTCGTCGTGCGGCTGGAAGGTGAGCGACGGTTGACACCGCTTGCACCGCCACACGCCAAACTTTCACCTCTTTGACTCGCAAGACTTGTTTTTTTTATTTCGGGTGCCGCGGTGGCGAGATGTTGACTACCTCTCCTGGTAAGTAGTAGGAGGTCGTGGGTTGAATCTCGAACCTGACGTTGGATGTATATTTGGAGTTTGTGAGTCTCTCTCTCTCCCCCCGATGGTTGCGTGGAAGTTCGGGAGATCGAACCGCCGACCTCTGGATTCGATACACAGAATGGAAGGTGATTTAATCGATGGGTTAGCCAGAATGCCCCACTGGAGCGCCCGTTGAAACCGTACGTACCGTTAAGGTGTAGTGTTATCAAGGCAAACAAAGCAAGTCCTTTTGCCCCGCACGTACGGAGATGCACTGACGCGGCCCTGGCATCGGTAGGCAATACCGTAGTGGCTGGCACTGCAATGCGCGCGCACGCAATTGCCCGTTACTCAGCGTCCACCGCTATTAACTATTTATTGTGTGTATGTGTGTGTGCGCGGCGTGCGCCGCGCCTCGCTGGCTGCGTGCCGTCACGGTTTTGACATCCCGCTCGTAGGCAGATGCCATCCTTTAGGCGCCTTCATGCGGCCAACACGTTCAATATTTAACGACTGCCCACAGCTCGTCGTCAGGCAGGGGGCTTTATTGCTCATAGCCAAAGCTGTGTGCTCAACACATGCCTTTTAACAGAATAAATATGGTGCAAACTGCGTGTTTAAAACTTCTTATTTATTTCTTGCCAGCCAAGAGAGTCCCCATTATTGCCTGCCTCTGTATGAGTCCATGGATCTCTGTGCATTTGTGAGAATCTTTAATCTTCGTTGTCTTTTTAAATGCATCTTACTTTGTCTCTTCTGAACACTGGCCCAAACCATCTAAATATCACCTCCGTTACCTTCTCTGGAATATTAGTCGGCCCTGCTGAAGGCTCTAACTTATACGCATCAAGTCAAGTATAATTTTGATTTGAAGCTTTCGTGACTGCAGGGATCCATACTCTTTGGTTCTTTCGGTAAACTCACGTGGATAGAAAATTTATAGATCATGACGTTTCGATGGCAACACAAGCAACCGTCATCAGGTGAAACATACACAGCGTGAGAACTGCTAACGTAGAATTTTTTTTATTTATATTAATTTTCTTTCTACGTGACTTTACCAAAAGAACCAAAGAGTATCAAGTATAATTGTTTAATCCAGGCGAGAATTCAAGAGACCAGGTTAATCTCCATTGCATGAGTGACCCGAGACACAAAAAGAAAGTACGGCACTATATCAATAATAAATCGGAGCAAAAACAACCGTGGCACATGGGATATCATCGAGCATATCCCACAAATCACCGTTCAATAATGATTCCCTGTCGCCTTGGGCAGATTATTCTTCGGCTGATCGTTGTACAAATTCAATTAAGTTAAAGAAACATTAAACAGAATAGGGTGAGTATCATGCTAATATGTAACACAGACGAGGATATATGTCAAATGCAATTGCAAGTGAAGTTATAAAGAATCTCGACGGCTTAGCATCAGGCTGCGATTTAGATGGCACAGTTACCAACGACCCTTTTTTAAACGATGGTATTTCAGGAAATTGGGACATCAACATTAAAATAATTCTAACCAACGAATCAGTGCCTTATCATATGATTGGTCGATTTAGGGTCCACCGGGCCTGCGGGATGGCATTAACGATGTATTTGCTACGGTGGAGCGCTGTGGTATAGTAGGCGGCACCCCTGCGTTAATTAGTTGAGCGGAATGGCCGGCCTTATGCACGATGTGCTCCATCATCAGAGCGTGATGAATTGTTGTCTTGGCTTTGCGTCTGGGTGCAATATATTTGGGGTAGAGTGGGGGCTGATTGACTTCCGCACAGATGTAGTTATTGCATTCATCGCCGTGGATCTGCGGCGGCGTGTTGAGGCTTTCCAGAGGTCTTCCAAAAGCCCTCCAGCCGTAGGGGGTCAACTCTCTCAAGGTCACAGCCGCATCGAAGCGTGCTGAATGAGTTCAGAATGATCAGCTGCTGGCGTCAACTTTGTGGTGTCCAGTTGCAGCTGTTTGTTGCTTTTTGTTCAGTTTAAATTATCGTAAAACCTCCTCGAAGCCGGACTTATTCGGGGGGCGGGGGGGCAGCCTTCCCCGGTGAAGCGGGCATGTCCGACATACTTAACATAGGTGAAGGAAGACAATATACACTTGAGTTACAATTCTATGTTATTACAACATAAGCCTATTAATTACCACTTGATAATAAAAATAATCATCAACTCAATATTTACATCTTCACAAAACAAAATCAATGCTGCTCAGTTTTATCTGTGTCAGCATCACCATGAAATAGCCTCCTCCTCCTCGTATGCTGCCCACCGCAGTCGCACGTTTATCCAGTGTCGGGCTCATGCCGAACACGACGACAGCGATATGACCCGGCGCGTGTAGCCCGAGGTCCTACATGGTGCACTACTCCTTCTCCGGGAGCCGATGGACCAAGGGAAGCTCCATGGTCTCTTGTGTCTCGCCGCGCTCGCGTGCTCACGTGAGTGCCGCTGTTAGTGTGGGCCCCAAGTGGACGTGGAAGGGCGCGGGGTTCACAGATTGTCGGCAGGGCTACACGAGTTGTTATTTCTTTACTCTCCGCGTCTAAAATAATCACATCTTGCGTGAATGAATGCACGCATTGCGAGTGTAATAATTTATTGCAGTCGCTTGATTGGAGCATCAGTACAGAATATCACATCAGTATATTTATTTACACTGAAGGAATCCGATGAGGTTTAAAGCTCTTTTTCACAGATGTCCTGCCACTTTGGAGTGACAGCCCCCTACTTGCGTTTTTTCACTGCTTTACTTTGTTGAGTTTTGCTTTTTGCCGTATTGGTGACCCCCCCCCCCGGACGCTCTTGAATACCGAGGCTTTGTTCGTCTGTCGACTTTCTCCACCTGATTCGGCAAAATTAACTTGGGTAGCTGACAGGTGGGTAAGAGAGAGAGGGGGGGGACCTTGCGTCCCGGAGCTTGATAGCCCATTGGCCCCCTTTTACTGCTCAAAAAGCTCACGGCTAAACTACAGGTGATGGTGATTAACGATAAGAAAAACAACCCAAACCTTCCGTACAAAATGCATACACAGGACGTATGAACATGGTGATTTATCATACCAAAGCATTTACCTGTTTGCGGATCAAAGAAAAGTTTTTTTTTATATAACAATTTAGCAAGCCATTGATTTCTTTTGTATTAATGGTGTTTCAGTTATGCCCAGATATATATAAAAAAAATAGCTGTTGGTTTTTTTGCCCTGCTAGGGTTGTTGCTGCCAAGCTCGTGATTGTTATTCACAACAGACAGCTCTGTCTGACCATTTAAATTGCATTAATAATCACCCTGGCAAGTTAGTCTGATGTTGTGTGAGGCCAATCACAAGAATAATGTGAAATTAAACGGTGGAGAAAATTACGTATTAAAAGCCCACCCACGCTTGTTTTATTGCGAGTGTGTGCACAATGATTTATTTTATCCATCCCTTTCGGAACATTTCATTTTTAGCTGAATATTAATTTGGCAATCGGCGACAGTGTGTAACTTTTTTTTTGTATCGAGAAAACATTTTAAAAGTCATATTCTACTCATCTGGGCAATGAGTCAGCGCTGACTTCCTGTTTATAACCCTGAGCCAATGGTAAACAGCCCACATGTTATTTTATCGACCGTTAAGGGATGATGGACCCAAGTCGAGCGCACGTAACACTTTTTTTTTTGCACTTTTGAGTGGTGGCCTTGCAGTGATCCACACGTGGTGCTTTCCAAACAAAACTACTCAAACGGACATTGATTGTCATTAATCCATCACTGAGCCAAAACGTTTTATTTTATTTGTATTGCAGACGCCAATTAGAATCCGAATACTTTCGTGACTTGAGCGATAAAGAGTTAAGTCTCCGCTGGCAGACTCATTTTTCACTGTCAGGAATGAGCAGCCACGCAAATGTTGCATCAATATCTTGTCGTGGGCTTATTTTCACGAACGGCCTATTTTGTCTGCGAAGTGCATGGGAAATGGAGCTATAAACCGTGTCCTCACAAAATTTTTCCACCCAAGCATAAGAAGGTGTGGCATCTGTGGGTTTATAAATGTATTTTTTAGGTGTCTTTTTTTTCTTTCCAAAAGACAGGCAGAATGCTGCATGCTCTGGTTTTGATGGGTACGCCCCAAAATTACATCCCTCGTCAGCATAATGCTGCAGCCCAGTGCCGCGTAATTCTTTAGAATTCACTGCTGCCCGGCTTGCGTATGGAGCACGGCATTATCGTGAACAGCGGAGTGTTGGTGATGGGTAACAACAGGGCGATCCCTTCATAGATGCCCCATTCATTTACGTGACCTTTAATATGCCGCTCAACAGGTGATTTAATAACGTGAACGAGATTGCAGAGGTAGAGTGTTAACAGATTCAATAAGTGTTTTCGGCACTTAGTTAGGAGGCTTGCAAATGAAATGCAGATTTTTTTTCATAATTTCTCCCGTTTATTATTTTGGTGGAGTACCTCCGAATGGGTTGCTCCACGGCGTCTGCTTCAGCCCTTCCGTTACAGCGTCGTTCTTAGGGTGGAGGCACTTGCACGGAGTAAAGAGTTTCACATTAAGCCGAGAGGTCTCATGACAGTGGTAACTGAATGTGAATTACAGTATGAGCCTCTATTCTTTGGGTCTTTCGGTAAAGCCGCGTAGATACGTGACTTTACCGAAAGACCCAAAGAATATGAATTCCTGCGGTCACGAAAGCTTTGAGTCAAGATTTATGAGCCTCTAGTTGAAAAAGTGATCTCTAAATTCGTTATTTTCTACCAAACTGCCCCGTAGCAACATTTGTCGTAAGGCGACGAACAAGAAATGTGGCTGATGTCACAGTTTTTTTTATTTGCATCCCCTTCATTCCTTTGTACCTCTGTGAATTAATTTAAAAAATCTAATTTTAACAATTTCAGTTGTGTTCTCGGCATCGTGGTGAGACGTAATCGATTTGTAAATCTCACAGAGCAGTAGCAGTGCGACACGTGTGTCCATAGATTGGATGCGCGGAAGAGATGTTTCACATCTCTTTGAAGTCCCCTCTTTATTGTTTGTGCGCACTTTCCCGCACGCACGCAAGCACACACTCACGCACTCTACTCTTGAGATATGTTTTTTTGCGCACGCCCTTAAAGAAACGTTTTCAATTGCCGGAGCTAAATATGAGCAACATTTATTACGATGTTGTTTTTGTGCAATGACTGTTGATCAGGGTAAAGATCAGCGGCTCGCTTACCCATGGTGATGCGGTTTTATCACAAATGGCGAAAACCCAGATTGGAACCAAGGTTCTCATCAGGGGCAGCTCGGTGTGATGACCTCTAAGCCACCCGGCTACATGCCAGAGAGTACTCTTCTCAATGCCGTATTAGCCCCATATCATCCGTCTGAGATGAAATCGAATCAGGTTGATGATGGTAATGTGATTGCATCACATTACATTCCAAAAGTTTCTAACATTAAAAGAGTTTCATTACAAAACATTATTGCATTAGTGAATGCTTTGATACAGAATCAATCGGCTTCATGTGGTTTGTTTTTATTTGTTTCAGGATTTATTTGTTTGTGTTGTTTATGTAATTTTTATATTGCCGGTAATGACTACCAAACGTGATGAAGGATGTGGACTTTGGCACGTTATGGTTTTCGCTGGTTAATTTTCTGGCCGGTTATTGCAGATTGTGGAAGTAGATCAATGTTTTTATAATCATCAACAGAGCATCTGGGAAACACCAGATTTAATAAAATGATTGTGCACAGACGGTCCATTAAAACAGTAGCCTAAGCGCCATGCAACCGTCTGAAAAGTAAATAAAAGCCTCCCCATCGCCGGTGATTGATTAATGCAAGGTTTTCATGGGAACCTTGAGGACATTCAGGGCATCTGGGGTGGCCAGATAGACAGGGCATGGAAGAGCAGCCACTACATCTCGAGTGGATTGAAAATTGCTTAACTCTCACCATTACTATTCCCCGAGTCCTGGCCCTCAGAATGATCGAGCGCAGTTTAGATCTCTATGCTTTGATGAGGCACGGCTATCTTGACGCCAGGTGCAAAAGACTTAATCCACTTATCGACACCGTGGCGTTCAGAAGGAATTGACCACGAAGGCTCTTCCCCAACCCCCCCCCCCCCCCCTTTCGTGGAACTCACGCCGGGGTTGCCAAAGGGAGAAAGAAACCGCCAATAGTTTTTATTCCACCCACCTCACGATTATGCAGCACTCTTAAAAGCCCCCCCCCCCCCCCCGCGTGCCTTTTAAATGACTGTGGTTAGCTTGGGCGGTCGCATCCTCAGGCCATCGCTGACACCTTGACGAGCCCTCCCTAATCCATTATCTGCATTGGATTGTGCTTGCAGACGCAGCCTTAATCGTTGAACTCGGTCCGATATCTTTTGTGGCGCCGACCTTTTTAGCGCGACTTTGCTGCCCGCGGTTAGCGGCGATTTCGATTCGGAATGTAAATTTGTCCGCTGCGTAGATCCGTAATGCACAAACATGCGCGCTCGTTTGCACGCAAAATCCTATTTCAGTACCGGTCGACCCGACTATCGCGCCGTCCACGCACGCCTTCGGTGCCTTAAAGGCGTGCGAATTTGTGGTCGTGTCATTACCAGGGATCTGCAAGCAAAATAACCATTCGGTACAAAGCTACGTATTCCAGCAGCCGCAATCCACATGAATATATGGTTACATTGCGTCAGGAAGCAGTCCGTAAAGAGCCGTACACGGCGCCGGAGCCGCGGATTGCCGGCTCCTGGTCATTACGGAGCCCAGCAGCCTGATTGTGTTCCTTTGGACTCCCCAGCGCACACAGATTGCATAGCATTCGTGCACGGAAGCAGACCTCGTGTGCTCACTAAATGTGCAAAGTTTAGCAGTATCGTGTGACTCGACGTATAAGTACGGCGGCGATAACTGGAGCGGTGTAACGGCGCAGCCATTTATCGATTGACGTCCATTTTTAAGATCGCGATGCATCAGCGGACTCCTGTAAAGATGCAGTGCTTTTCGATTCGCGTTCGCTGTACGTGATGGGCTCTCCCTCATGTGACCTGTGCAGCCACTAGTGGCCGCTACAGTTGACCGCAATGTGAATTTACGGAAATGATTCTTGGATCGGATCGGGGTGGGAGGTGAATCGGTCCGTGCTCCTTGTCAATAAGTCCTGTTTTCTCTGAAAGTCCATAATAACGTTTTTTTGGGGTTAGATCGCATAAATGTGTCGTTAAACGCGCCACGACCCGACACAGCCAGTTAGTAGGGTTTCACGTAAACAAAAGGTGCCGATTATTTATTATTGCATTACACCGGTGTGTTGGAGAGTAAACCCCCACAATATTTACAATTAGAGTTTGACGTTTTGCTGGCGAGTACAACCAGCTTAATCAGGCGATAGCCAGAATTGTGGCTTTCGCATAATGGGTGACATATTTATATGTACGCAATCTAATCCAATAAAACCTTTTATTACGGATAATGTTGGTCGCGAAAGCCTACGTGTTGAACATCCCTGAAATTGTTTCTTCGTAATTGGGGCTCGGGATTGAACCAGGTCATGGGCCTAGCGAGCATTGCTGACCGCTTTGGCAGTGCGGGTCACTGTGACCACTTGACATAATAGAATTATTAGGCTTCGTGTACCCGCCAAAATAGCCATTTACAACGACGACGACGACCACAACAACAACAAAACGAAAATCTCGGTCTCCCAAGGTAATTTCCCATGGGGCTGCATTTATAACAAGGAGTTGGGGGGGGGGGTGGAAAGAAAAAAAGCCCTTAAGAAAAATCACCTTTTCACCATTACTCAGCGTGCTGGGAAATCGTGAAGGGTCCATGGTGGTACGAGACTAACGTTGTCCCTCACTCGCACATGTGTGCTTCCTCCCAAAGCTTTGTGCGAGCCACAGCTGATCGTATTCATTTTCATTCCGGTTGCGGATGTTGCATTAAAGTTGATGACATGATTAATATTGATACAGCAATCGGTTGGGTTTTTATATTTTATAAACCTGATGCACATGGATACGATGAAAGTTATGAATCTTTTCTTAAATGGAAATGTTATTCGTTATTGTAAAGTTTTTTTCTTGTATTACCTATTGTAGGTATGTATGTGCAATGATAGATGACGTATACGGTCATTTGTTTTAATTTTGTGTGTGTCGTTTTTGATACACGTGCTTTGGACTGCCAAGCGTAGCTAACACTGCACGTGAATAAATAGTTGTTTTAACATGTAATGTTCGTTTATTAATATACATTACCAATCCATTGCAATACGTATCAATGATAACAATCATAATGACACAATCCTTAAACGATGCAATTTTGTAACCCTTGGGAAATAATAACAAATTTTATATCTAAAATACTTACTTCAAACTGATTTCGAAATACACTGCCAATGACAATTCTCCGCTGTTTTAGACGAGACTCTCTTCCACCATTGTCCTTCCCCTTCTCAGCGCCTCTTCCACATTCTCACCCAGCCCAGAAGCCAGCCCTGCTAGAATCCAGGTATTCATAGTGTATTGATCGGGAGGTTATTTTACAGGAAGGTCTCACTGCCTCTTCCAGCAATCGATCGGCTTGACGCGTGGCCCGTCCGGATAATGGCGTGAAAAGAAGAATGATGATTTCATTAGTGCAAAGGTTTCTTGTCACCCGGCACTGGCGAGCGACTGGTGCGGTGCAGCGCGGTGTGGTGGGCAGCGTGGTTTCCTTCGCCGAATTTGCAAACGCTGTGCAGTTGCCTAATCGATGCGTCGTTACCCGCCTGTGTACGCAGCATGGATTAGACATGTGGTCTTCGGTGAAGACAATGGAACCCACATAAAAACGGTCAGAGAACATTGACGGAGTAGTTTGTGGCAGGCAAGGGATGGGAAACTTGACACGTCCGGCTAATGGCGTGAAAATAAGAATGATGATTTCAGGAGTGCAGAGGTTTCTTGTCAGCCGGTGCTGGCGAGCAACTGGTGCGGTGCGGTTCGGAGTGGTGGGCAGCGTGGATTGCTTCGCTGAACTTGCAAACGCTGCGCAGTTGCCTAATCGATGCGTCACTACCCGCCTGTGTACGCGCGCGGATTAGAAATGTGGTCTTCGGTGAAGAAAATGGAACCCGAAAAAAACCGGTCAAAGAACATTGACGGAGTAGTTGGTGGCAGGCAAGGGATGGGAAACGCGCGCTAAATGACGTCTACCGTGGCGACTGAGCGATGAAGTCGGCTCGTGGCGCAGGTGCCCGGGTGGGTTGTTGCTTCGCCTGATTGGGAGGGATTGGCGGTGAGGCCTTCATCCAGCAATTGATTGACAATGGCTGATGATGATGATGATGGTGGTGGTGGGCACTTTTAGAAATCCCTCTGGATTTCTGAGTGGGTTGCAAGAATTTGAACTGGCAGCTTTGGGTTAGGCATGTAAGTTTTTGGCAGGCTTTCGAGCACATTTATGATCCACGTTTGTTCAATATAGGATCACAATTTATGGAACTTATTTTCGGTCAACATCAAGCTGTTATCTTTACAGCATTGTAAATATTTGCCCTAAATGTCTGTGCACACCGTAATAAATAAGTACATTAACAAATGCATTTTTAGTTCGCATTCATGATCCATGTTTGTTAAATATAGCATTGCAATTTATGGATCTTATTTTCGGTCAACATCAAGCTGTTATATTTACAGCATTGTAAATATTTGCCCTAAATGTCTGTGCACACGATAATAAATAAGTACATTAACAAATGCATTTTAATTTCGCAACTTGGTTTGGCTGCCAATCCCCCTATGTTTTGGTGAGTGCAAGCAAGCATAAATAATGCTTAATGAATTACTTTTTCAGGTGACTCGGGAGATGTATTTTGGAGCATTTATTTCCGTGCTTTGTGGCCAGAGATTAAAATTAAACATTACTGCTCTCTAAAGTACATAAAGATAAATTGTTGCTTAAGGCAGTCTCCTGTGAAATACCAACCGTGATTATTTAAGGCAATGAATTAGAAATAAATTAGGTAGGCATATGGAACAGCTGATTAATTAAAACTTGGGTGTTTTTGTAAACACCTCTTAGGTGGAGAATGGAATGGAATGCATGATTTTAACCTCAGCATTTTCTCGCAGACCAAAGCAACGAAATGTATTTTAGCATCTTCATTCTTTCACCAAACAAATTTTGTGACGAACCAAGTGTTCTGTCCCAACCGATAAGGTCAAGGAACACCTGAGAAACATGCCTGATTTTCCAGTCATTTAGTCGGTTTATTTCTTGGGGTTAAGGCACATTGAGCTAAAGAAGCCCTTTTTCAATGGCGACTTACATGGGAAATGGAGAAGGTTTGTTGGGGCTTCTTCGAACAAAAGCTGGGAAATTTTATAAACATGCTGAATAAAAAAAAACAACTGGGAACTGTGTATAATTTAAATCTAATAAGCAATCCAAAATAGCATTATGCATGGCACTGGTGAGATGAACTTACGTATACCTTTTTGAAATGACACTGAGCGGGCACCCACAGTTTCCGTCGAGTGCTATTTGCTCTGACATCCGACAAACCAGCAACAGTTCTTTAACAGGCCTCGCTCTGCTGATGAGACCTCGGAGGTCAAAGCTGATCCAGGGTGTGAGTGCTGACATAGATTGCTGCTGGAAGACATTTCTCCAGAAGGAGCACGTAGGCTGAAAAATATTCTTATTGTTTTTAAGTGGAGAAATTGTTTTTTCCACGTGCTCCTTTATAATTTTCGAAATGTACTTTCTGAGCTGTTAATAAAAAAAAACGCACCCATGAGAAGAACAATGACGTAATTATTTTAAGCGCAAATTTGTAATTTTTGCAACAAAGATGTGTTTTTTTCTCAAATTTGCTTCTGAATATACCTTGGTGATGATGGTATACCTTGATATACATTTTATTAAATATAAAGTTTCCTGCTCAAATCAGCATAGGACGGTGCTTACCATCTCCTGTTTATAGCCAGTGATGGAAATCCCACATCCCTATGACTATGGCGAGTTTATCCATAGGATAACCACTGCTTACCTGACAGCGTGGTAATCGCTTCATTGGTGCCTTGATGTCGGTGTTGAGTTGAAGAAATCTTATATTCACAATATCCCTTTGGTGTATAGCATTAGATTGTTGTTTAATTCCGCCTTTAGGGCTCAAATTGCAAAATACATTGAGTGTCCCACTCATCCATCTTCACGGCTGAAGAACGGTCTCCAAGCTGCAAGCGAGATAAGCGATTCCATCTCAAAATAGCCACGGGAAGTGCGAATTTCCCATTCACAGCCCTGAACCAGGAGTGGAAATTCCACATTCCCATGGCCGAGAGCTATAAATTTCACAAGACCAACCACCGTTTACTCTTCCACAAAGTTGCACTCAATTTTTCGACCTCGGTGGGATGATGGGCTGAGTTGACCGACCACCCCACCACCCCCCTCCTCACAACAAGGTTTCAGATGCGCAGCCTTCTGACTGCGAGGAGCTCGCTCCATCGCTGAGCCACCTGGCCAGGGAGATATGACTGTTAAAACACGTCCCGGGGAATATTTCGATCCCCACAATTCGACGTGTGGCTGAGCTATCGTTGCAAGGCTTCAGGAGTGTATATATAGTTGTCGGTAACACATTTGGTCCGAAATTGGTGAGACATCTATTATGCCGCATGCCCGTTTCGTATCGGTTGGCATCGGCAGCGGGCAACTTGGTGACATTTCGACGCGAGGTCAACCTTCTTCCGGACTGCGGCTTCCTCGGCGCTCTGGGAGTTGCAGAGAGACGTCCGTGTTTTCTCTTACGTGGGAGTAGATGGCGCTTAATCTGCAAGGCACCGTGCGGGTTTGCAGCCTGCATAATGACGTGTCAACGTTGTCGTGCGTCTTTAAAAGTTAGAGGACTTGTTCTGCAGTGCTTTAGAGTCACCAGGGACTTGAGATGACACCCAATGCTGCCCCCCCCCCACGCACCAACCCCCCCCTTTCACGCCACCACCCACCCAATCTTGCCTAGATTCTCACCTGGGAAGGTTCACGTTGCTTACATGAAGGAAATGGGAAAATGTGGTGGGGTGGGGTCAGGACAGGGACCTGAGGCAATGCCATGCTAGAGTGTGGGCCTTCCTAGCAAACGCGATTGTTCAACTATGAACTATTTTTTTTATTTTACGGCCCACTGAGCTACATGGCTTTTTTTCAGAAGCGACCTGGCCACAACTGATAGCTCATCAGAGTGGCTTGCCATGTGGAAATTTATAGCAGCCAAATGCTCTGAATGCTTATTTCTAAACGTGGAGGCAAAAAACCGGAGGACCCGGAGAAAAATCCACAAGACCACAGGGAGAGAGACACGCAAACTCCAAATATGCAGCAGGCGTCAGGGTGAGGATCAAACCCACAAACTCCTGTATGCCAGGCGAGGCAGATAACATCTCGCCACCGTGGGGCCCCAAGTTGCTGTGTGGGGCCTGTGGAATTGAAATCCAGGCCGGACCTTGGTCCCTGTGGACTGCTTGCCAATGGGCTGAGCATCATTGGGATGGCTCTCATTCTCCCAAGTCCGCGGGGACCCCCCCAACGGGGCCAGCTTTGTGCGTCTGCTGCTCAACAGATGTGTGCGATGCTTGACTATAATTGGCATATGAATGGACGCCCTGATTTGCATATAAATGGGGGGGAAATACGGACATCACTGTCCGGATGGTTTTGGGTTCCCCAAGGCCTCGGATGAACTCTCTCTTTATGTCCTCTGGAATCTGTTTCAGTGCAGTGTTCCACCATGCCAGCTTGAAGCATAAAATGATAATTCTACATTCGGGGAGGGTCGGTGGGGGGGGGTTGACTGTGTTTAATCTCATAGTAGGAGCTTTTATTCATTTGCCTTTTACACATCTGCTTATTTCTGAATTATATTATTAGGGATGCACATTCCCCAGCTCATAATCACTGCAAAAAATGATAAGCACATGAGTATATGGAGTCCTTGTCACACCCAATTAATTTGCAAGAAATTAAGATAATGAAATGTCAAACTCAGTGGCACGGTGATATATTGGCATATGGGTGGGTGAGATGAGATGAGATATGAAGACATAGGTGGAGGAGATGAGGGTTGGGTTTCGCGTTGGTGCCTCTACTGGAGATCTGTGAAAAAGAGCTTTATAGCTCATCAGATTCCTCCACTATCAATAAATATTCTGATTCTGATTCTGATTCATGTTTCACGGGTGGCATTCAGGCGATTGGAAGCAACGTGTGAGTTTCAATGTCATCACGATAAGACACTGTTTCGTTCGCGTGTACGGCTGAATATCTAACGGCTATTTAATTAACTTCCACTTAATTTTCAATCAGGGCACATTTATCTTTGTTCACTGTACATGCACTCGCTGCAAAAAACAATGGCTCGCAAACGTGTAACGGTTTGTGAGGGCTACGTTGCATTAAACTGAATGGCACGGCAGCTTCCAGTTACGATAGTGCTCATCACGTCCATCAGAACTACCGTGCCATTGTTCAACTAAGAGGCTGTGTTTTATTGACGTAGGCGAATTCTGTGTCAGTAATGGAAATTAAATGCTTCGACTTCCTGCTCTCAGGGACGTTTACCCTTAGAACTACAAAGTGTTAAGTACTGAAGGAATAATAATAATATACAATACACGTGGCTTATTCACGATGAAAAGTCCTGCATGTATGGAAATATTGATGGCAGCAAGTTTTCCGTCTCAAGCGTCACGTGCAGGGACGCTGCCGTTCTGTTACGGTTTCACGCACTGCACTGTTGCGGTCCAGAGGTCGCCGGTTTGATTCAATCTCCCAGCGCGGCAGTTAAAACGACGGTGCACATTTCTTGAAGAACTCGGAGATTAAATCCACCGCTAACCCCCCCACCCCCCCATCACTGACCCCCGCTCCCCGCGCCTTTGTCCACCCAGTAGCATAAATGGGATCACATCACGATTTGTTTATCGGTAGGGCACGTGTGATGGGGGTTGATGTGGCGATGCCTCGTGAGTCGGTTTAGAAGCCCCGTGTGTCTTTAAACTCAAACGAGCATTTGGCGGTGCTTCGTTAATTTTAAACTGTCATTTTTTTTTACCAGGCAAGGCCCAATTGAGCCACATCGCTTTTGTTTTTCAGAAGCGACCCGGCCAAAAAAAATGGCAGCTCAACGAAGTGGCGTGTTATCACGCGGAAATTGAGAGCGGCCAAATACTCCGAGCGCATATTTACTCTAATTGTGGAGGGAACAAAACGGTTATGGACATGGAGGAAAATCCACGTGACCACGGGGAGAAACATGCAAACTCCAAATATGCAGGGATCAGGGTCGGGATCAAACCCACGACCTCATGCATGCCACGCGAGGGAGATAACATCTCGCCACCGCGGTACCATTTGACAGTCCCAGACCATTGCTAGGGAGGTCCAATGCTCCTATGGCAGGGACCATATGAACCTCATGGCGGTACCCCAGCTCTCGCATAATGTCCGTGATGCAGTCATTTTTAGTCGGTTGATGGTCGGCGATGCGGCAATCGACTCATCTCGACGAGCTGTACACGATGCACTCTGGTGCATACCGCGAGCGTTCAGGGTTTCGGCGCAATCGTCCTCGCTGCGTTTCGACATCGCGGAGTGGCACTGATTTCGGGTTGATTGGTACCCCAATCGCGGAGTTAAGTACACCCCTGGAAAAAAATAGTGTCCCAGAAATAAAATATTTGATTGCCTCGGCCATTTTGTATTATTTGGTACCCCGGGTACCGCCATAAGGATCATTTGTAGAGGTGACGGAACGAGAGAAAATTGTTGAGTCCTGGCTTCAGTAATTTTTCCGCAGCAGGCAAAAAGCCACTTTCTTTTACGGAACCATTTAGCCATTACATATGTTTGCTCATATAGAGAATCCCCTTAGGAGGAGGGAAGGCGGGTGGGGATGCCCATTGTACTCCAGCCCAAGCAATACTAAAGCTCCAACCAACTATCTGCAGAGTAATAGTACTGCGTGTTGGCATAATGCAGCATAAATTATCTGTACAAAATACTCAAATGACTCGCGACTTTGCTGGTATTGGACTTAATGAGAAGTGTGGCCATATGAGGCATACGTCCCTCGCTTTGCCAAAAGAAGAGATGTAGGTGTTCGAGAACCGCCTTGTCTATTTGCAGCCACACCGACTAGAACCGCTGAGGCTGTCTCGGTTGGCGTGTACACGAATATTCTGTGCCGAGACATCTGTGCTTGGATTATTAAAAATTACGGGCACAGTCAGCTGTGGACAAGCAATCGTAATTGCCCGAGGTATCTGTATTCCCCCCCCTCACCCCGCCTTTCCTCCACATATCCAATATGAGGACTTGAAAGATGCGGCGACAATGTTCGGCTTTGATTTCATATTAAGTTTCAGTTGAACCAACCGATGATTTATAATTGCTTTTCAGAATGCAATTTAAAAGTGTGTGTTTTCCATGCATTTCCATCGGCAGTGCTGTTTTCATAACGGGAGTCTTGACTTGCAGTTAGAATGCTGCAGGGTGTAGTTCTGAGTTCTGTGCAGCCGATAAACTGATCTCTGGGACTGAATGGAAAATAACAGCACAGTTCTGCTCCACTATGGTATAATGTTTCGGCCTCCTGTTTAATGGTCAAAATTGTTTGAATTAAAGTGCAACGATTGACTGTTAAAATTATTGATCTGTCTATTATTGTGCGTTGTTAAGTGATTAATTAAAACCACACTGGAGCGGTAAAGCACAATCACATTTAATAATAACCACATGGCCAACCAACAATCTAGTAATGCTCTAATTTACTCACAAAGACCAGAACAATTGCATTAACAATGCAGCATGACTACGTTAAAAACTGTATTTATATCTAGCATGCGTTATGGAACCATAATGCGTGGTAGACGGTCACTTAATTGGCGGATGAATTGTGTGTGGCTCTGTATAGCATAAAGTCAGCTAGTCCTGCAAAAAAAACAATTTCAGATGAGGAAGATGTTCCAGGTGTCGCATCTGAAGTGGTCACCACTGCCCTCCCTAAAAAAAATTAAAATGTCAAAATTATTACTATTATATCCACTGTTTTGCAATTGACCCCAATGCCAGCCTGTTGCCATCAGAATACTTGCATATACTGTAGGAATCCGATAAGCTATAAAGCTCTTTTTCACATGTCCAGTAGGGGCAGGTCAGAACGTTATAACAACAAACAATTCGTAAACACGGTAGGAGTGCAAAGTGTAGGAAAGGTAAACGAATCGCTTTAAGAAAATATACAAACAAAACTAACCCTTTTTTTTATCTTACCAGGTCAAGCCCACTGAGCTATTAGCTTATTTGTTCAGAAGAGACCTGGCAACCATAAATAATAGCTCAACCAAGTGGCTTACCATTGAAACTTTTGGGCCCGGTATTTACCCTCTGATTCCGGTGACGTTCAGGAAAAATGGGGGGGTGGGGGGGTAGGGTGGGGGGGTCACTGCATGGCCATGTGGGGCCTTGTGGGGCCCTGTGGGGCCATGTGGGGCCATGTGGGGCCAGCGAAAGTCCCCGGTCTGGGAACGGGCTTTACTGACACCGGTGCGCGGATGAGCGGCGTGGCTCTCCCATTGCCAAATCCCTTTTTGACGGATCCCACGAACAGGAATGGAGGTTTTAGGGTGGCAATCGCCAACAGACGAATTGTGACTTGTGTGAGAATGGTCCGCAAGGGACGGAATTGTCAGATTGAAATATTAACTGCTTTTTGTGTTTAGTTTGGTATCCTTCCCCCGCACCTCTGGTTAGCATTGGTGGCTATGCACGGTGCGAAATAAGTTGAAGAAACATACAAACGTAAAGACGTACATTATTTTTACAAGAATCTCTCTACGCCTGTTTAATGCCTACTGCCTGCAGTGCAAATGTGTCCATTGCTGCGAATTCCTCCCTGGTTTAATTAACCTGACCATCAAATCTCAGCGATAGCACTACAACCTTAATCTTGTCCTCACTTCGTTCCAGACCTGCAGTGCCAACTACTCACATGGTGCAAAGAGGGTAACGATGCTTGAACAGATAATGCCCTTAAAAATAAAGACATTTGACATTTGCTTTTCATTCACGGAGAACATTTTCTTAAATGACTCCCTGGTTGAGGTCATTTCAGGAATAATAACCTCATCGTCAAATCAACAAACAGGTCATTTAAAGAGGAGAAGCGAAAAAAACCCAACAGTTTTTTTTAAAGAGGTCAACGGTGACAGTGGAGAAAAACGAGGGTGATCTGTTGGTAAAACTGCGGCGCTGCTCGGTGCACAGACGAAGCTGCGTGCGCGCTTGCTTGAGGGTTCCCATCCCCCCTGTTTTCCGTGATGCAAGGAAGGCTTTGGCTGTGTTCTGGCGGCACGGGTCTCCTGAGATTGTTTCTCGCAGTCGGTTGGTTGGGTAGTTGGGTAGGTGGGTGGTTGCGTAGGTGGGTGGGTGGTTGGGTTGAGTGATTGGGTGGAGGGAGGAAGCGGATGCTCACAGCCCATTTCTTGACGAGCTGGTTTGCATTACCGGTTAATTAGTGACGGCGAGCGGTGGGTTTGGACAGGCTACGGGGCACCCATTTTACATGGCCCGCTGCGAGCCTGATGAAATGACGGCTCGAACGTGACCGGAAGACTTAAAATCGTGAGGGCTGGAAAGCGAGCGAGCGTACGCAGGTGGCTTTTAAAGCTTGCGCGTGTTCGTGGCTCAGGTTATAACCCCCCCCGCCCCCTCCCCCTGAGTTCTTCAAGAAAGCTGCGGGGGGGGGGTCACCTTCCATCGGCTTTTTTATCAGCTGGGCTCCGACGTGCCCACCGCTTGGTTTGCATTGTCAGTTGCCCGGCGCGCGTGCGCGCTCTCTCCAATACGAGGGCGGTAAATTCGGTGGCTCTGCGTGAATCTCTCCTCTCTCTCCCTCGTCCAAGCTGTGCGGCAGCTCGTTCAGCCCCGCCGTCGACGCGCCGCTGCTTGACGAGCGAGTTAACGAGCGGATGAATGTACGAGCAGTGCTGGGCAGCAAGCCTGCGAGTGGAACCCATCTCATCAATAACCCAAATACGCTTCGAAATCCCAAAGCGAGGATCAATAGCCTAATCGTTTTTCACAAGAATAGTGCGTAATAAGATAAAACGTGACGCTAGCTTTGGTAAATATTTGCCGGCACTCATCATCATCAACCATGGTCAATCCGCTGCTGGATAAAAATACTGCCAAAGCTGCTCCTTCATTATTCACGTTCCTGTAGTGTTAACAATCCACCTGGCTCCTGTGCACGAGCTGATTTCATCACTCCATCTCCCAGGCGGGACGTCCTCTTGGACGCGTTCCGTTTCTTATGGATGGCACTCCGGTATTATTCTTGACCGTCGGCCATCGTCCCTTCTACGGACGTGTTCTGTCTAAGCCCACTTCTCTTGACTGCCCGTGCAAGAATATGCGGGTACGAAGCTACTGACGAGCGATCGTGTGCGTTGCACAATTATCAGTGCGGACAAGGGCTTTGGAGGAGGGAGACGCGCAGCGGTTTCTCGTCGAGACAACGGAAACCCGCACATAGTAGCCCAGCGTGCTCCTCTGCGCAGTGTCATTGGAAGGGCGAACCAAGCCGGACATTGCGTTGAAATAAATAAATAAATAAATAAATAAATAAGGAGGTGGTCTGCCTGCCGCGTTGACATTGATTGACCACAGGCCCTGGGCCAGACGGCTCCTAGCTGCGCTGGCTTCCATCAAGGGGAAACAACTGCTCGCGTATGAAATAACAGGTGGTCGGGACTCTTTCCCTAGACATTGTGTGATTGAAAGAGGACCCCTTATTTAATTTCAAATGCACTATATGTGTGTGTGTATATGAGGCTGCTGTGACGCAATGGTGTCGGCACACTGGAATTGCAATTCAGAGGTCGCCCATTCGTTCTCCCGACGCGGCACTTGAAGTTGCGTTTTTTTTTGACAGCCACCGCCACTGTCCACCGAGGCAGTTTAAATTGGTTCACCGCAGTTAGTCGATTGTGGGGTAAAGTGTGGGTACTTCCGCTTCTTCGAAGACGTCTGGCTAAATGTCCTCTGGAGGGATTCTGTCGAGCGACGGTACCTCGAGTGGAGGCCCTTCACCCGGCAGTGGGGACGAGTAAGAAATTGCAGGGCTGCACCTTTACCCGTCTCTTCTATATTTAACTTGCCTGCGGTACTCATGGTTACGTTGATAGGTATTTCTAATGTGGGTGTATCTGATGAGTGGTGTTGTGTAAGGTTGCTTGACGGACTGTTAGAACGGTTGCAAGTTCAATTCCCGGCTTGTGGGTCAACTTGTCATACCTGCGTGGGGGTCAATGCAGTGAGTTACAAGTTCAACAGATGTTGCCCTATGGATAGAATAACGACTATTATTTTTATTTTACCAGGTAAGGCCTGCTGGGCTGTATAGCCCTATTTCAGAAGCGAAGTGGCCACGAATGATAGCTCGGCAACGTCGCTTGTGACGTGGAAATGTTTAGCAGCCAAATACTCTAAACGCATGTTTCAAAATTGGAGTTTATACCAATTGCAGAGAGCCATCACTGGAGATGAACATCAACCAATCGTTCGTTTGATCAGGGAGATACTTTGGCTTGCGCATATCAGTGTTTGCGTGCACACCCATTCCCACACTATTAAGCACTCTACTTGCAGAGAGATTCATAACATCATGCTAATCTCTCACATGAACATAGCCACTTCCGTGCCCTCTAATTTCTCACATTAACATCATGCTAATCCCTCACATTAACATAGCCACTTCCGTGCCCTCTAATTT
>CM025670.2:7292874-7306352 GCA_014621495.2 Entosphenus tridentatus | reverse complement strand
AACATCATGCTAATTCCTCACATTAACATAGCCACTTCCGTGCCCTCGTCGAGGAGGCCGCTCTCCTATCTTACAGTTACATGCTAATTTCTCACATGAATGTCACTCGCCCCGGCCACGTCTTTATAACCCTTGAGCTACACCCATTTCAAACCTTTTAAAAAGTCTGCTTCAGCAGCAGACCATGCTTTCCCACCTGATAATGGACGCTTGTCTTGCGCCCGAAACGTCGTGATTTATTTTATACCTACATGACATTACCGAAAAAAACAAATAGTATGGATTCATAATAATAATGTCCATTAACTGTTGGATGAAGGCATGCCGATGCTGTCTCAATAACGGATATTTGTTGCTTCACCATACTGCACCAATACTGGTTAGTGCGTGTTCGTGAAGGGAGGAGACCCAGGACCACGTCAGATATCGCTCGCCACTGATGCTCGCTGCGGCAGGGAATCTAACCCAGGTTGCCGAGTGCACGAGCCACTGCGCAACTGTCACCCGAGGGGAGGAGATATTATCGCGGTGTAAACACTGGAAATGATTGCAAGATCACGTGGTATTCAACGCGCGTTATTTCTGGCTCTTTTAATATTCATGTTATTATTATCGGCGGTGCGGATTTGGTAATTTTCTTTGGTAAATTCCCTTTGGGAATCAACTCAATGCAATTTTGCCTCGTTGGCAAGTGCTGATTACAATTTTGTACAGCCACTTATGTGCAAGTCCAAACATGCATGCATACACACATACGTACAATTACGTGCTTATTATCAGAGTGTGTGCGTTTTTTCCCGGGTAACGCTGCAGTAAACGTTTCCTTTCTTAAGCCTCAAGCTTTCTCCACTCAACGTCTCCAAGATGACAATCTTCCCCCCCCCTCCCCCCCATGAAAAAATATAATTCAGTTATATTTCAACCACACCCCAGCGTCTATTAGACAAACATTCATGAACAATTGATTGTGTTTGAGGTGGGCGGGTGGCTCCATGGTCAGAGAACTCAGCTTCTTGGGTTTGAATTCAGACGGCCGCGTGTGACACACAGGACATCTGTAAAAAGAGCTTCATTGCTTATCGGATTTCTCCAGTACAAATAACTATTCCGATTCTGAAGTGCGGAGAATTGATGCTCTCTGCCCATGTACCAGTGGCTCAACCTGAAATAAACCATTCTGTGAAATTTTGTTCTGCAGTTATTTTGCCTAAATTCCAGCTCTGAGAATGAAAAACATTGCCTTGACGATCGTGTGATGAACATCACTCTCATGTGCGGAGTGGGTGGGAAAGTGCTGCCCTCTACCCTGTGCACCTGAGGAGGTCACTGGAAGTGATTTCAGAGGTAGCTCGGCGGTATCCACTTCTGTGGGACGCTCTTGAACATGGAGGGTTGCTTACTCCATAATTAGTGCAATTCTGATGAAACCGGGGACAAAAAACTGAAATCCTTGCTTTAATTTCTTTCAGCCCAACATAGTTACATAGCTCACATTGGGTAGGGGCACCAGTGTAGCATAATTTCTGTTGATATAACAGCAACGAGCAGATTTTCACTGACGACCAAATTAACGAAAATAACAAACAAACAAACTCTGATCGAGCAAAGCCGGAGGGGGGCTGCTGTGAAGCAGTGACGCACAGAGACGGCATCAAGCCGAGAGTCAGCGGAACGTCACCGACGAACCGAGAAAGTAGCCCGGCAGCTCCTCCAACTCAGGGGGGCCTCCCTGGGGAGCTTCCCCTCCCTCCCTCCTTCTCCTCCCTACCTCCCCTCCTTCCCCTCCCTCCCCTTCGTTGAGCTATCGTTTGTGGCCAGGTCGCTTCTGAAACGGCCTTACCTGGTAAAATAAAAAACATAGTTTAGTTTTAGTTTAATATGTTCCATCACGTTCACCAACCCGCACTGGCCAGGGTGGTGAAATATTGCCTACTTTAATCACCCAGAAATGTGTGTCCGTCCCGCGCGTGACGTCGCTCCACATGAGGCCCACCCCCCCTCATTAATATTCATGAGTGGGTGGATTTTACTCTCACGCAGAGGAAGGTCGAGCTAAATTAAATATTTTATTACGCAAAGTCTCTTCAATTATGACGTTTCTTTACAGAAAGTGACGGTAAAAAGTCAATCTACGCAGGACAGTGCGATATCTGTGCGTGACGTCACTGCAAAAGAGGCCCCTCCCCTCCTTCATTAATATTCATGTCCGCGTGGAAATTAACACTCGCGCACAAGAAGGTCGCGCACTCCACATGCTGCACCCCTCCCCTCATTAATACTCATGAGCGGGTGACGTCACTCCACATGCTGCACCCCTCCACAATAACCATTAGCGGGTGACGTCACTCCACATGCCGCACCCCTCAATAACCATTAGCGGGTGACGTCACTCCACATGGGGCAACCCCCCCCCCCTCATTAATAATTATGAGCTGAAGAATTTTTGTATTGAATATTTGGACGGGCAAAAAAGCCAGTGATCAAATACAGCCCATCACCCGCACAGCGTGGGAGGCCCTCACACAGCCATGAATTTAACTAAAGAGCTGCACGTGGCGCGTCTTTGTATTCGTGTTGTACGTCGTGAGTTTACGCGACCTGTCCTGCCACTCGAGGCCACTGCATTCACCACATTGTCGAGAAATAGAATCGCATTGCAACCACAGACCGTGACGATTCCTTGAATTGCCGGCGGAGGGAGGGAGGGGGGTGGGAAGGTGTGCGACGAGAGCGAGTGGTTACATCGCGACTGCCGCCGCCAGCCAGCGCATCTGAATTTGAGTTTCACGTCCGCCTTTTTGCGGCCCACCGCTACGGCGGTTGTTGATGATCGCATGTGACAGGTGTTGAGCGACGTGAAACTAAAATGGACGTAAACAAATGGTGGGGCGGGGGTGGGGGGTGTTTTACATGGCTGTGAATCAGCCCGGGCGCTGCTTCCCAAACGTTTTACGGCTGGCGCGTTTGAAACGCCTACTTGGGCGGTGGCGCGGTCGGTCTTGCGTGCGTGCACGCGCTTGCGCTTGTAACAGGTGGGATTTGATTGACAACGCATTAGCGAGCCGGCGTCGTTTCATTCGAATTGCCGTCCCATTTTTCCGCCCAGGTGAGCACATGAGACGTATTAAAATCAACGCGCCGCGCACGATGCGCGCGCGCCCTCCTGACGTGACAAGGGTCTGGCGGGGAGGACAAGGCAGTCGTAAAAATCATTAACGGCGTGTTACGCTGCTGAACATGTACTGGGCGGAGTTGCCCTACGCTGTTCACGATGCGGTTTGCACGTTGCCTGGGGACGATGTCAGAAAGTTATTTTTTCTGAGCCTCACACCTACGAATTGTTCGCTCCCCCCCAACGCGCGCACGATGGTACGTTTCGCGCTCACTCACTATTTACACTTTGCGTAAGAAGACCCTGCGCGTTGGGAGTTGGGGGCAACTTCTGCAGGGGCCATTTTTTTATTCTCACGATTCCACCCAGAAGTATTCCTTCAGGAATCACAAGTCATCTCGTGGGGAAATTGCCATGTTAAAATAACGTAGCATAACATGACTTTTTCACACTTGTGTATATTTGTTTAACTCCTTCATTGCCAGTCTTGCAAACAAACAAACAAAAAATAACTATACGAGCTCTCTGACGTGCTTGTTGTGCTGTTGAACCAGAGTCCGGTCTATTTTGAATCGACAGACGAAAGTGTTGTGAACTTCCTCTGCAGTGCAGTAGGTTGTTCGGCACCTCCGATTGGCTACGTGCGGTGTGAAAGAAGTTCAACATACATACGTTGGGACATCGTGCCAGACAACGGGCGGCACAGCCAGAAGACCACACAACGGCAAAAACAAACCTACCTGGTAGTATAATCCATACGACTCTGTAAGTAGTGCAATTCTGATGAAATCGGGGACAAAAAACTGAAATCCTTTGCTTTAATTTCCTTCAGCCCAACTTAGTTATAGCTCACCATTGGAACCTCATTTGCCAGTAGTAAAATATGATAATTGTTTTTTTTACCCTTTTATCTGGCAACAAAACTGACACCTTTTTTACAAGGAGTCATGTTTACATAGACCACTGTCTCGGGTGTGGACCAATCAACTTCAAGGACAGTGCACATTATCAGAGTTATGTTTTTTGTTTGCATTATGACTGCAGGTATTGTGGTCTATGTAAACATAACTCCTTGTAAAAAGGTGTCAGTTTTGTTGCCAGATAAAAGGGTAAAAAAACATTTATATTTTGCTACTGGCAAATGAGGTTCCAATGGTGTAAATGCTTACCCCGAGCTCTCATACTCTGATGGTGCATTGTCTTTGAGTTGTGCGCCTTTTGGCGTCATCTGGTCCAACAATCAATTTCAAGGACAGTGCATACATTATCAGAGTTATGTTTTTTGTTTGCATTCCAACTGCAGGTATTGTGGTCAATGCAAACATGGCTCCTTGTAAAAAAGCTGCCAGTTTTGTTGCCAGATAAAAGGGTAAAAAAACAATTATCATAGTTATAGCTCACAATGGGTAGGGGCCACCCATGTCGTATAATTTCTGTTGAAATAACAGCAACGAGCAGATTTTCACTGACGACCGAATGAACGAAAATAACAAACTCTGATCGAGCAAAGCCGGAGGGGGCTGCTGTGAAGCAGTGACGCATAGAGGCGGCATCAAGTCGAGAGTCAGCGGAACGTCACCAACGAACCGAGCGAGTAGCCCGGCAGCTCCTCCACCGAGGGGAGGGCCTCCCTGGGGAGCTTCCCCTAAAATCCCTCCCCTCCCCTACCGGCAAAAACAAACCTACCCGGGAGTACAATCCATACGACTCTGGGCATTCATGTTGATGAGCTGCTATGGTGAGTTTCATAGGAAGTGGTATCAGGCTTTTGTAGTTGGTTGGCTTGAGAACACTTGATGTGCTGGGACACGGTGAGACGGACAGACGTAAATGTTCATCTCACGCCTAGCTGTAAGTAATCTTTCAGCTTCGTAAACATCGTGTGGTGAGCATTGCTGATGCAGTTCATGCCAACTGCCTTGGTTTACGGCAAGAAAAGCATGTTTTAGGCTGATAACCAAATTGCCCGGAATGCACCCAGTCTCATCAATATCGGAAGTTTAAGCAGGGTTGAGTCTGGATAGTGAGTGGTTGTATTCCTGATCACAATGCACAAACAGGTTGTCGTGAGGCTGCTTGCACTGAACAGCATGGTGAAGTATGGTCAAATGAGCCCCATATATCGTGTGGAATGGAGAGGCCCCTTATCCAGCAGTGGATTGACAAGCCCTGTATGTGAACATTGCAAGTATAGGCTGATCCGTTTATAGATAACGCTCTCATCATTTCTGAATACTTATAGCTCTCAACAGGTCCTTTAATATTGTGAAAGCGATGGCTTTGTATCTTACGGAGGGGAGTTTTAAACGATTTACTTAGCTTGGTGGGAAACATGTGGAGAGGCTTGTAAATGAAATGTTCCTTTCTCTATAATGTCACCATATTGGTTTAGTGGGGTATCTATCCATGGATCATCTTGTGTTAAGCCATGCTTCAACGTGTCGTAGCAGAGCGAGTGGTCCCCCTTGAGCCTGGGGATTTCATCTTGGGACCGTTGCAGGAACAGTATCTCCCATCCCTGCACTTGTTGGCAATCTCACACGTGCGGCATCGTTGCAGTCTCCGCCCTCGTGACAAAATCCGGAAACTTAACTTTTGACGCGAGACTGCAGTCTCCCACAAAATAACCTTGCGGAAAAAGTAAGCGGTCACGTGGCTGTAGATGCGTTCCATCTTGCAGACAACACTTAGTGAAGGAGTGTAATGTTTTTTATGATTTTCAAGTACGTTTTTGAAATATATATTGAAAAAATACATGAAAAAAAAATATATATATAAAAGAAAAAAATGCCTCGGTATGCACGTATGTTGAACTTCTTTCGCGCTGTACGTAGCCAACCGTGCAAATCGGAGGTGCGACTCGCGCGGTTGGTTTCACGAGCGGATCGTTCATTACTTTGGGGTGGCATGCGTTGAAGGCTTGGGTTGGGGGGGAGGGTGGTGGGGGTTTGTCATCCTTGAAATGGCACACACGGCGGGTTCACCTCCGCCACGCTTGTGTGTGTGTGTAATTGACGTTAGACCGTGCTGCCGATTTACTGACACTGGGAAGTAACACGTCGGCACCCCCCCCCCCCCCACATGCATTGCCGGTGGTTGGCCCGCCTCTCGGCCGTGGAGGTACCGAGGGAGGCTTTTACTCGGGGGGTTCATTTTCACAATTTATATTTCCGCCCCGCGAGTGGCGCTGGGATTGTGCACGCGTTGACCCATCGCCCACGCCAGTTAACTCCTCTCGTTGTCTTGTCGCGGGGTCATCGAGTAAGTAAAAAAAAATGTAAGATTGAATGTTTTGACTTGTGTGTCCGACAGCGTTGCGCCTTTGCATTGCACGCGTATCTCTGACCCAGAAAAGAAATGGGTTAGGCAGGGAGTGTCCCTGCCCCCCCCCCCCCCCGGGCCCCCCCAGCTCCCCCCGCCCCCCCCCGCCCCCCTTTTTACCCCCCCTCCCCGTCACTTCCGAACAGATCGTCGTTGGGGAAGGAATGTTGCGGCCCAGCGTCGTGCGAGAAAACGCTTCCGCGCGGTGGGTTGAAAGGTTAATGCGGCATTTGACGTATTGACGGCAGTTGTCAAAGCGTTTGCAGAGTTTTCCCATTAAAGGTAAATCCAGTTTGTCTGCTTGACAGGTCCCAATAAATTCTCAGTTCTCAGCATCTTTTGTCTTGCCACTTGTGCTTGACAGGGCTTTGTTATGGCTGGGAGGCAAAATCAATTGGGGAGAAAGTCTTGAAATATATATAAACAAAAAACAAAAAATAGCATTTTACTCGCCCCCCAAATCCTCCTACAATTACGCAAATAAATATGAACTTGCTTGAACTCTAGATGCAATCCGTTCGCCACACTTGGCTAATTTCCATTGTTCGTGTTGGCAGATTGATTGAGCAGCTTATCCTTTGTTTTGTTGGTAGTTTTGTTTTTATCATCTTGGTTGTCTTCTTTAGCTTCTAGGCAAATGTGGAAGCTGTCAACCAACGTCATCAGTGGTAATTGATCATGTTTAAATAATTAATGTGAAGCATAATTGATTTTGGAGTGCATCGAGTTTTGATGATTCATTATATTCACTCGACAGTGTAATTTTCAGTATAGTTTACAGGTAAGGTTCATGGCAAACAGTTGATACAAATATGTGTTTATCATTCTTTCAACCAGCTTTCATGAACTGCACTTAATGCCCTCGAATTATAATCCACACGTGTCTCGGTGTGCCTTGAATTACAAGTAAGGTGATAATCATTCACAGTGTGGTCGAATTAAAGCAATGTAAACTTTCGTCTCAATTTACCCCTGCTTGCTTAATTAGAAGCAACATGTGTAAACTCCAAACAGATGTTGCAAGTTACGAGCTTTGCGTGCCTGTGCGCGTGCGTGCTTGGTAATGTGGGCAGCTGGCACGGCGGTTAGCGGCGGTACTGTTCTATGAACCTGGAGACAAGTTCGATTCCCACCAGTGACGGCTATCACCAGTGACGAGTGCCATCTGAACTGGTCCCCTTCCCACTTCCCCCCTTGTCTCAGTCTGAAAATGAGTACCTGGTGCAGTGTGTAAACATCTAAAAATTAAACTATTTTTTTTATTTTACCAAGTAAGGCCCACCAAACTATACAGCTCCTTTTCACAAAAGCCACAGCTGACAGCTGAACGAAGTGGCTTATTCTCACGCGAAAACATTATTGTAGCCACATATATTAAACGTACGTTGTTTCGAAATGTGGTGGGGGAAAAAACAGAGGACCCGGAAAAAAATCCACGCAACCACGGGGAAAATGTGTCAACTCCAAATATACAGGCACCAGGGTTGGGATCAAACCCACAACCTCCTGCATACCAGGCGAGGTAGTTAACATCTCGCTACCGTGGCACCCCAACTACGTTTGGACTGGCCAGACAGTGGTGGTTGGGCACGGAGTTGCCCTCCCCCACCCCCCATCATCACCCTCTCTCCGTGCACCCTTGGCAGGCTTTAATAGGTGCTTGCTAAACAGCACTTGTCCCAAAGGTGTGTTAAGGCTATACGGGGCATCTTTGTCTTTTTTTTCTGGCCACAGTTAATCCAGATACAGTGATTGCAGTTAATCGCATTATTGGGTAGATGTGGTTTGGGTGCAATTTGCGACACCTCAGGAGGGGAAGTTTAATCATCTTCCATTGATTTTCATCGTGAAGATTGCGGTGTTTAAAAGAAATGGCTCACTGAGCCTATACTGGGTTGTGGTAACTTGTTTTTTAACGTATGTGCGTATAAATACACGCATGCCAATACTCTTTCTGAATTGAATCGATGAAACCCAGTGATATGTTTAGCACATGGCCCTCAATGAAGGATCTTGGAAGTAGGGATTTATTTTGCAACTTACACATCATTTGTCTTGAGCAGCAGCAGCAGCAACTGTAGTCCATTCGTTGCTGAATGAAGGCAATGTCATCATCAACCAGTCTATGCACTTCCTGATGAAGGCATAATCATCATTAGGCATAGTCTGTAAACTTAATGATGAAGGCATGATCATCATCAGCCACTCGATCCACTTCTGGATGTAGTCATCAGCCACAGTCTATGCACTTTCTGATGAAGACGTAACCATTATCAGCTGGAGTCTATCTGCTGCTCTATGAAGGCATACTCACAATTAGCCACAACCTATCCACTGTTTGGTGAAGGCATAATCATCATCAGCCATGGCCTAGTTCACCCTATGATGAAGGCCTCTCTCTTACCAACACCCCCACCGCTCTTTGTCGTGCGGTGCCGCAGTCCGCCCTCACAGCTGCGCGCGAACCGATATCGCTCCATCTCCTCTTCGGTGGTGACCCTCTCTGGGGTGCGCTCTCTCCCACGGCTGCCCTTCCTGCACCAGTCTTGCCCACCGGCAATGATCGGTTATCGTTGGCAGCGTGACTAGAACAGATGATGTCCTATTATTCAAGTTAAGAAAATGTACCTCTTTCATTCCCGGCACTGCCTTATACAGATAGATATGGAACTAAATCAGAATCTTTATTTATACTGGGGGAATCCGATGAGGTATAAAGCTCTTTTTTCACAGATCTCCAGTATATAGATGATGGGCTTCATTGTTGTAAAAGTTCCTTTTTCAGAGTAGAGAGAACAAAGATACGGAGCAACTTAATTATTCATCATACTGTGCGCTGTGGTGCCTTAATAACTGTGAAGTTGACAAATGAGAGCAATGCTAAATTCATATATTAACAGATTTTTTTGGGGTGGGATTTATTTCATGTGTGCTTGTGCACACTACTGCCAGTGCAGTCCCCTTAATATTTTATGTGATCTTTATACAAGTTTATGGTTCTTATATATACTTTTTCTCTTGTATCAAACCTTTGGGAATCTGAGTCTCTTACACGTTTGAAATCACGTCTTAAAACTTACCTGTTTGCACAGGCTTTGTCTAAAACAAAAAAAAATGTATGCAAAGGGCTTTGATTGAGGCCTTCTGGGAATTGTGCGATCGAAAACCGAGGAAATCACTTATGATCATTACGATTTATTATTCATGTATGGCGGTTGAAAAGCATACACGTGCACCTGCATGTGACGCTGCTGTGGTGTAACGAAAACAGTGGAATTGCGATCCAGATGGTTCGATTCGATCTCCCAACGCTGTGGTTTAAACAACGCTGCAAGTTCATTCAATCGTGCCCACCCCTGCCGCCACCACCAAACGAGTTACACCACGGTTAAAGATGTACATCATTCTTGTTTGTATGAACGTTGAACTTATTTCGCAGCCAATCGGAGGTGCAGGGGAAGGACAACAAACTCGACACAAAAACGCAGCAGTTGTAAACAAATGAGCTTTCAATCTTGATGATTTCAAAGTGTATAGCTTCAGTGGCTTCATGCACAAGCAAACCGGCGAGCACATGCGTGCCTATATACAATAATTACTTGCAAGTTCTGCTTGCCGTCTGGGCAGTAAGAGATATTGGTGGGGATACATTGCACCGAGACACAATTTTGCTTGGAAGTTTTGCCTTGTTAACTTCATTTATTGCTCTTTAGAGCTCTGAGGACCCATATATATATCTAATTCGACTGTAAGATACATTCTCGTGAATAGAGGCGGCCACAAAACCACAATTGGATGGAATTGCTGTGGTGATCTAATATTTGCTGCCGGCTTTTTTTTGTGTGTGCACGGCTCCTCATTGTCCCGGTGGTTTTTACGGCCATCGTATTAACTCGTAACTTAGGGAGAGGGGGAGAATGACCGTTGTTTTGTTTGCGCACAAGTACACAGCATTGCGCGTTGCCGTATCGTATAGCAATTGTAAAAATAATGAAATGCGTGTGTATGTACAGCCTATTATATTATTGGTTCTTGCGGGAAAGTCACGTAGAAAGGAAGTAATAAAATAAAACAATAAAATTCTCACGACGTTTCGATTGCAACACAAGCAATCATCATCAGGTGTGAAAACCACAGCAAGAAAATGTATTGTTTTATTTTAATAATGATATTTTTATTATTTTATTATTTTTCTTCTACATGACTTTACTGAAAGAACCAAAATATGAATCCCTGCAGTCACGAAAGCTTTAGCCTCTTTGCCAATCCACTGCTGGATGAAGGCTACCCCACGCCATGTCCGTCACAAGAGTTGTTTGACCATACTTCACCGTGGTGGTCAGTGCGTGTTCGATATCACTTGTCCACTCGTATATGCCGTTGTGGCTGACTCAAGTTAGCGGCTTCATATGCAGTGTGCTAACCGCTGCGCCACCATTCCCCCGTCGTGTTGCATAACGATAACAATAATGAAAAGACCTGCCTTTTTCTCGATGAGTAGTGGGTCACACTCGGAATCTGCTTATGCGTTGAGAGTGCGTTCATTACGTAGGTAAGCCGGTCTCTTTACACACTCCCACGGTAGGCTCGCTGTCATTCACACAAAGTAAAGCTGTTTTTTTGTCTATTTAGCATTTCAACTTAACTTCACTAGCACACAACTTGGACAAGTCGGTTGAATTTCCAACCCCTGCCTTAATCATGCTCATTGTACGCGCAGCCGAGAGGTGAACATGCATTTCACCTGTGCTTACGTGATAGTAGCAACCGCTAAGATATCATGCACCCTCCATATTTAATGTCAATCCGTGGAAAACCATCGATAATTCATCGCTGCTATATTGACTACGCGGTGTATGAGCTTCCTGGAAAGCATGTGATTTATTGCACTCTGGGATAACCTCGTAAAAGACGTATACATGTACACGGTATGCGTGTAAGCAGAACGTAATTGTCTTAGCATCTTATTGGCGTTTCCATAAGCCCAGGTGGCCAGGTGGCCAGCTGGCCAGGTGGCACAGAGGTCAAAACCCTGAACCAGTGCCGTGGAATTTCGATTTAAAGCTTTCGTGACTGCAGGGATTCATCTTCTCGCTGTCTTTCCGACAGACCTGTTTTTCACCTGAGGACGGCTGCTTGCGTTGTGGCTGAAACGTCGTGAGAATTGTATTCTGTTATGTTTTATTTTTATAATTTTATTATTTCCTTTCTACGTGACTTTACCGAAAGAACCAGGAAGACAGCGCCGTGGAGTTTACCCGGGTGGGTTCAAATCCGGTCAGTCACCCGTGATTAAACTGAATCGATGGTCTATGTTAATAATGAATCAACGGTCTCATCCCCAGTACACCAACGACTGCACTTCAATTTGTTGAAATACAGCTTTAAAAAAAAACGAAGAACATTTATCTGCAGCAGGCAACGTAGGGAAAAATGCAGCCCCATTCCCCTGCCCCCGAGTCTGTTGATTAAAATGTCACTTGGAGGGGTTCTTGGAAGTAGTTCTGAGGATATCTCTTCCACGGATCATTCTCTAAGACACGGGGTGGAGAGGCACTGCTGAGTGGGACACGTCATTGCACGGCATGGCGCCAATGTCACAGAGAACGGAAATGCAAAAAAAAATTCTATATTTGAAAAAAGATATTGTATCTGCATTAGTTTTGAACAGAGTAGTGATTACTTAATTGGTTACGTCCCAGTATTTAACACCTTACCATAACTCATTAAATCCCGTGTTTATTAAAGCAAGCTTAGCTTTCGAGAAATATTCATCGACGCAATAAAGTAAATGAAGAGGGGAGTTTAAATAATGCGTGTGCTTAATTTATTTCTGGCTTTTTAGCGAGGAATATTAATCCTGACTGCTATAGCACCATATATACGCTGTGAATCGTATAATGGATTTCCTTAGTTGCACATCTCATTCTCTAGCTGTAGAGATAATTAATAGCAAATGGTCACATTTAAGTAAATAGCACTGAAACGCTGTTCATTTGTACACATTTAAGATAAAAGTATTATTATTTTTATTTAATAAATTGAAGATACACAAAACACCAATCATTGTTTGATTGTGTTAATATATTTTGTGCATTGCTATGAAATGTGCTAATTGGGCCACATTGTTCTGGATTTCGGTTTGAATTTTGCCTTCGATTTACATTTAACGTAGCCATTCTAGGGTCACAGGCAAAGTCCTTGCCAGTGACCCTGTAACGTTGATTAGATGTTAACTACCTCGCCTGATATGCAGGAGGTCGTGGGTTCAATCCCAACCCTGACGCCATTATATTTGGAGTTTGCATTTCTCCCCGTGGTCATGTGGATTTTTCTCTGGGTCCTCCGGTTTTTCCCTCCACATTTAGAATAAACACGCATTCATTGTGTATTTGGCTGCTTTAACTTTTCACGTGATAAGCCACTTTGTTGAGCTATCATTTGTGATAGCCAGGTTGCTTCCTAAAAAAGAGCTACATGGCTCAGTGAGGCCTTACCTTCTAAAATAAAATAAAATCGTTCAGTTTAAAAATAGTTTTACCGTCCCAGCTGGGCACAGCGATTGTGCAAGTGAGCGAGGCGGATCAGACCCAGGCAGGTGGCGCTTGTGCCCCCCCCCACCCCCCTTGGAAGCGTTCGGCACACACGTGCGCTTCCTGATAGCCACTCGGTGTGTCCACCGCGCCAGCTGCTCCTCGTCAACGTGCATAAACCATCACACAAACTCCAGTCATCCGCGGAGCAATCGGTGGCTTTTGTCTAGCCATCGAACAAAGACGGCCAACGCATCGCGCGGTTTCAGATGTGCTTCTGCGGCCGTCTGGAACGCTCTTGCTTCCGATATTAGGAAGCCACTTTGAGCTATGCCCTTTTAAATCATCATCTAGATTGACAAACTCGTTTTTTTAGAACTGCTTTAGTTTGTCCTTCCCCCGCACTCCCAATTAGCACGGTTGGCTACGTACAGTGTGAAAGAATCTTCTTGGTTCTTTCGGTAAAGTCACGTAGAAGGGAAATAATAAAATAATACAAATCAAACATAATA
>CM025670.2:7251328-7266472 GCA_014621495.2 Entosphenus tridentatus | reverse complement strand
ATTGCTGCTGCTCCCGCTGCATTGCTGCTGCTCCCGCTGCATTGCTGCTGCTCCCGCTTCATTGCTGCTGCTCCCGCTGCATTGTTGCTGCTCCTGCTGCATTGTTGCTGCTCCCGCTTCATTGTTGCTGCTCCTGCTTCATTGCTACTGCTCCCGCTTCATTGCTGCTGCTCCCGCTGCATTGCTGCTGCTCCTGCTGCATTGTTGCTGCTCCCGCTGCATTGCTGCTGCTCCTGCTGCATTGCTGCTGCTCCCGCTGCATTGCTGCTGCTCCCGCTTCATTGCTGCTGCTCCCGCTGGATTGCTGCTGCTCCCGCTGCATTGCTGCTGCTCCCGCTGCATTGCTGCTGCTCCTGCTGCATTGCTGCTGCTCCCGGTGCATTGTTGCTGCTCCTGCTGCATTGCTGCTGCTCCCGCTGCATTGTTGCTGCTCCTGCTGCATTGCTGCTGCTCCCGCTGCATTGCTGCTGCTCCTGCTGCATTGCTACTGCTCCTGCTGCATTGATGCTGCTCCTGCTGCATTGCTGCTGCTCCTGCTGCATTGCTGCTGCTCCTGCTGCATTGCTACTGCTCCTGCTGCATTGCTGCTGCTCTTGCTGCATTGCTGCTGCTCCTGCTGCATTGCTGCTGCTCCTGCTGTATTGTTGCTGCTCCTGCTGCATTGTTGCTGCTCCCGCTGCATTGCTGCTGCTCCTGCTGCATTGCTACTGCTCCTGCTGCATTGCTGCTGCTCCTGCTGCATTGCTGCTGCTCCCGCTGCATTGCTGCATACGAGTGATGAATACGAGCTGCTAGTGCGCATCCAAATGTGTGAGTATTTGAATAAAGGCAAAAACTTGATTCACCTAAATTTCGATTTCAAGCTTTCGTGACTGCAGGGATTCATCTTCTTGGTTCTTTCGGTAAAGTCACGTAGAAGTGAAGTAATAAAATAATAAAAATAAAACATAATAAAATAATTCTCACGACATTTCGGCCACAACGCAAGCAGCCGTTCTCAGGTGACAGCGTCTGAATGCGTTGTGGCCGAAACGTCGTGCGAATTATTTTATTATGTTTTATTTTTATTATTTTATTACTTCCCTTCCACGTGACTTTACCGAAAGAACCAAGAAGTTGATTCACCTAATAATCAGTTTCAAGGACAATGCGTATGTTATCAGAGTGTGTTTTTGTTTGCACCTTCACCACAAGTATTGTGGTTAATGCACACATGATTCCTTGCAAAAAGGTTTCAGTTTTGTTGCCAGAAAAAAAGGGGAAAACCCTATTATGATATTTTGGTATTGGTAAAGGAGGTCTAATGATGTTGATTCACCTACTTTAAAGTTTGTTTCTAACCCCCGCAGTGCCTTTAAAATGTTCTATTCCTGTTGGGGGTAACATTTGTCAAACAGAAAAAGAGCGAACTGATTTTTTTTCTCGTTATTGTACTTTTTTCCTGTCAACTATTTAATTGAACATATTTTTTCCACCCTCCCCCCTCCGGATGATGCCAATAAACGAACGTGACAACAATATAACAATTCACACGATACTTATACATTACCATGCTGGCCGGCCAAGTTTCACCGATGATGACAAAGTTAAACTGGCCTCCGGCACACACCTACAGATCAGACGAAGTGCAAAATTACTTTTGGTAACGAGAGATACAATATTTTAGTAAAAAATTTTTTAATTACTTTTCTAAGTTCTCCGATGCATTTTCGGATTGTACCTCGTACTTTTGTTCGGCACGATGTCCGACGTTTTGCCTTACGTGCTTCTTCAAGATTTACTGCTGGATGAAGGCCTCTCCCAGTGCTCTGCTAGTCGTGATGGGGGGGGGGATAATTGGCCGTACAGTTCTTGGGGAAGCTCCCAGCAAGTGGAGCGAAACGTCGGACATCGTGCCAGACAACCCGAATATAAAATTGCCAAGCTGTACGGCACAAGCACGAAAGCATACGTCGTTAAACATTGTTGAGATATTGTAACCCTAATTCGAGCATGATAATTCAATCAGGCGTAGACCGGCAGTGGATTTCCAAAGGGCTGTTAATTAGCTGCTTACACATGTAAATGTTGCATTGTTATTGATTGCAATCAATCAAATCATCCATATTAATACGGTGCATGCTTCACCAGAAAAAAGGCAAAAGACCGTTTGACGTTGTGTCTTCATGCGAGCTCTGAAGTCACAGCATCTGGCAGATATTCGAAAACATATTTGGCAGCACCGCTTTGGCACGCTACTGCTGGACGAGAGCCTCGCCACACCGTTCACACTTCACACTTCACCACACTTCACCACACTTCACGCCGATCAATGGATATTGCCGAAGGCAAGGCGCTTAGGGCTGGCTCGGCTGTCACTCGCCACCAATGTTTGCCGTGACCAGGACATGAACTCGGCTCATCGTGTTCGCAATGCAGTGTGCAAAACAATTCGTCAGTGTATCACAACAACAACAACAACAACAACGACAACAACAACACATAATAATAAGGCATCACTGTTTGGGTGAGTGGTAGGCCAATGTCGGGATTTGCATGCATTTCGGGAGCACATTATTGATGAGAGCGAGTCACTTGACATAATCCCGTGGTGTGTTCACCCGTCATTCACGCAGAGAAGAGCTTATGTTCCTGTGTAACGTTCCACCCGAAATTTCACAACTGCTGATATTCGTAGTCACCGCATATACGCACTCCTGTATGTACTTACGCGTGCGCAAACCAACTTCGCTTGTGCTTTGCATCTTGGACGGGGAAAGCGGTCGATCGGCGTTGGATCGCCAGGTTTATGTCATCGGTCGTTGTCGAACGCCTGAGCAAGGTGGACGGGCATTAGGTGGCGAGGAGATGTTAACTACCTCGCCTGGTATGCAGGGGGCCGCGGGTTCTATCCCGACCATGACGCCTGCTGCTGTATATTTGGAGTTTGCGTGTCTTTCTCTCATCATCATCACGGTAGCTAGGAGATGTTAACTACTTCGCTGGGATACAGGAGGTCACGGGTTCGATCCCGACCCTTGACGCCTGCTGTATATTTGAAGTTTTCGTGTCTCTCTCTCATCATCATCACGGTGGCTAGGAGCTGTTAACTACCTCGCCTGGTATGCAGGAGGTCACGGGTTCCATCCCGACCATGATGCCTGCTGCTGTATATTTGGAGTTTGCGTGTCTCTCTCTCATCATCATCACGGTAGCTAGGATATGTTAACTACCTCGCCTGGTATGTAGGAGGTCACGGGATCGATCCCAATCCTGACGCCTGCTGTAAATTTGAAGTTTTCGTGTCTCTCTCCCCGTGGTCGCTTGTCATTTTTTCCGGGTCCTCCGGTTTTCCCCTCCACATTTAGAATCAACGTGCGTTTAGAGTATAGGGCTGCTTATAACATTTCCTAACGATGAGCCACTTCATTGGCCTATAATTTTTGATAGCCAGGTTGCTTCTGAAAAATAGCTTTATAGCTCAGTGGGCCTTACCTGGTAAAATAAAAACATATTTTTTTAACTCTCTCTCACCTGCCCCTTCCCCCCCACTGAAGCAGTCACACACAGCGAGCCCGACTAAGGCACCGTCAGGATTCTCATGATTCTATGACATCGTCCAAGGCCGACAGAGTCAGGCTAAGACACCTTTAGGAATCGTCGGGTTAAGTGTTGGCTCCCGAAGGCTCGCACGAGCCAGACTCAGACACCGGGACGATTCACTGGGGTTCAACTCAGGAAGGCCTTTGTTAATAGGAGCGTACTTACGGGAAACCCAATCATCATTCAAACGCAGGCGAGAGAACCTAAGGCAAGTCTATTTTGCATGGAACACCAGGATAAATACAGGGAGGAAGAGCAAGCTAAATGGTCCAATGATAACGATGCATATGATACCCATTATACTCTTGTGGGGGTGTTCGTTAACGTATGATGTTTGTGCAAAGACTAGGCAGAGTGGTAATTTATTTTCATTAGTCTTTTCCAGAATCTGGTGAACAGCATGTGTGTATGTATGTGGTCTGTGGGAGGTTGTGTAGTGGTTAGCGCACTGCGCTACGAACCTGGCGACCGAGGTTCGATTCCCGCTCACGGCCAACACCAGTGACGATTATCTAAGCTGGTCCTGGGCCTCCCCTGGGTCTACTCGGCCTCAAATGAGTACCTGGTGCAGTGTGTAAACATCGCCACTGGGGAGACAAAGGCGCTCGGGCGTGATGCTGGCCACCCACACCCCCGTGTGCCGTGCCGGCCTTCAAAGGTGCTCGCTAACAGCACTTGCCCCAACACTCTGTTAAATGCTATACGGGGGATATCTGTATGGTAGGTGCACCTGCCCTGGCACAAGTGCCGTGGTTAATGTCACCGTCACTTAGTGGCAAGTGGCGGGTCTTGGTTCGATTGTAGAGAATCACTTTCCTATACCCTGCTTGACTTCGCTGTTTTTAATCTTGCTCTGTTTTAGTTTGGGATTGCTGTTCCCAGTGTGTGTAGAGTGAAACAACTCGTTGTGCGCCACCTCCACATACCGGATCTTCTTGTTATCCGTGCCCCTCACACAAATTAATCAGTTGGCCTGCCCCCCCCCCCATTACCCACAGAAAAACCCAGAAGTCCTAATAGCGAGTGTCCATTGCCAAGGTCCACGTGATGATGATGATGATGCTAATGATGATGATGATGATAGGCCACTTGATCAGGCTATCATATGTGGTGGCCAGGTCGCTTCTGCAAAAAAAGAAAAGAGCTGCACAGCTCAGCACGGCCTTCCCTGGTGAAATAAAAATGTAAATATTGAGATAAAATAATGCCACTGGCCAGTTGGTAGAGCGGTGAACATTTCGCACGGCCCGTGAACTCCCCTGAACCGAATCTCCGCCCCCACCTCCCTCCACTCATACTCATTCCACACCGCTTTAACCTTTACATCAAGAAGCCTTTGCACTTTTTTTTGTATTGCGCAAAGTTTATATAAATAAATATATCGGGCCCATCCGGTCTTTGTTTCATGCAAATGTGAAACACGGAGCTTTTAAACTTATTTAATTAATTTGCGGTTAAAAATACACGATAAATAGTCGGGAAGCAAGCCTCCGCTGTTAGACTCTGTAGAATTGTCTACCACCGATCTGAGATGGAATGACACATAGACGTGATATATACACACACATATATATCCTGGCCAATCACCTGATGAAGCTGGTGGTAATCACCAGCGAAACGTTGTACTCGAATTAGTAAATGTTGTAAGTTTACTCTCCAACACACCACTGGTGTGCTGAAGTAGTCACTAACTGGCACGTTTTGTTTACGTTACACAGCCATACACATTGGCCGTGTCGGGTGGTGGTGGGTTTAATGACACATTTATATTTACGTGTTCTAACACGCGCAATTTTATTTTTATTTTGGATATATATTTGTTGCCGTTGATTTAACTTTAACAATATATACTTTCGAATTAATATTTTAATTCTTCTATCGGTATGAAATGCAAAAATAAAACATTAATTTAGAACTCTGCAGCTATAGCCAGTGCATCGCCCTATGTAAAAAAAACTGGCCCTGGAAAATTACATTATATAACTACTTCTAAAGTCACTGCAATAGCCCACTTGATCTATATTGATGCCATCGGCAATGAAACATTCATTTTTGTCCGTGTTGTTTTCTCCAATTTCACCACGATTTTTCTGGCAGGGATACTTCACCTGACGAGGAACCCACGATGAACTCTGGAAGACCAGCGAATTACTCAACGAAAAGGGATTGTCCATGGAAGGAGTTATCACAGAACTGCTTCTGAATGCCCTTCACGTGGCCTCCTATCCAGACTCGGGGGCAGAAACTTTTCGGATATTCTTCTTCAGACGTAAATATTTGTTATGTAACAATCATATTACTAGATCTGAAGCTTTCGTGACTGCAGAAATCCATACTCTTTGATTCTTTCGGTAAAGTCACGTAGGTAGAAAATAATAATAGATCACGACGTTTCGATCGCAACGCAAGCAATCATCATCAGGCGGAAGAAAGAGCCAAAGAGTAATCCTATTTCTATTTATTTAAATCAACTTTATCTGGTGCTACTCCTTTGGCAGTGGTGCTCCAGCACAAAAAAAACCCCGTAAAAACTGAACCCATTTGTCGCTGAACCATAATATTTTTAAACTATTAAACTATTGTTTATTTTAACAGGTAAGGCCCACTGAGCTAGATAACTCTTTTTCAGAAGCGACCTGGCCACAAATGATAGCCTAATGAAGTGGCTTATCATGTGTAAATTGTATTGTAGCCAAAGACTCTGAACGTACGTTGATTCTAAATGTGGAGGGAAAAAATCGGAGGACCCGGAGAAAAATCCACTGAGAGAGAGAGAGGCACACAAACTCCAAACACACCGGCGTCAGGATCGGGATTGAACCCACGACTTCCTGTATACCAGGAGAGGTAGTTAACATATCCTAGCCACCGCGGCGCCCAATAACACTGCCCAGGCAGGCAATGGTAGCTATGTCCTTGGCCTAGCTACCAATTTTGTGGACTCCACTTATTCCTTCTGTACGGGATAGAGTGTTTCCCCCTCGCACACACGGGATCTTTCCAGCTGCTCCGATTTCCTTCCACAAGTAAACGCTCATTAATTGTCCGAAAACACCGCAACAGATAGAGGAGAACAGAGCTTGGGCACAGCTCAAGATGAGCAGCAGGAACAGAGAATGAGCGCCTGGGAGAGAGAGAAGGAGGGGTGATTGAATTACCGGGGTCAAGATGTCGGGTTTGAGAGTGTGATGAGGGGGTGATGAGGGAGGAGAGCAGGCAGGAGGAAGCAGCAGTGAGCTGCACGTAGCAACGTCTGTTTTCAAAGGGGGCGGGGCAGATGGGAGATATTCAAAGTGGGGGTGGTGACCACGCAAAAGTCACGTGATTGACGGGCGCCTTGAGCTGATTGAGATCGAGCGGTGGGCGTTGTATGCAGTCATCTGTAACCTGGCTTGAGACCCATCACTGGGCCTCACAGGTGGCTGCCTAGCTTTGAACCCATGAACCAGTAAAGCCGCGAACTCGTGCAGCCACGAACCCGTGAAGTCAGCGGGGCCCACACCAGTGCTCTGGCCCTGAAACACCAAGCCACCGTGACCCCTGTCGTTGATGCAAAAGCATTGATGTGATGCTGAGATTTGGAAAATGGAATTAATAACCCCCACTCCCCCGTGCGTAGTTCAAACGACTTCTTGTACGAGTCTATGCTCAATTAATGTACTACATTATTGGTAACTCCAATTTAATGTTTAAAAATTAGCTTTTAGTAATATACTCGTAAATATTACGATGATGTTAATGTTCGCATATATTGCAATGCTTGTGTGACTTAACGTGGGACACTTTTATGAACCACATAAATGCTCATGCCTCTTGTTTTTCGTGAATATTTTAGGAAAGAGCAAAATTATACGGATTATTCTCTATTGAAATACGTTTATAATAGATATAAAAACCTCCACACAATTTCCAAAGTTAAATCCATGCCTTTGCAACCCTACGTGAATTTGTAACGTGTAATCATTTCGGTCTTATTACACAATTATAAAATAATTTAGCTGAGAAAATGCATCGTAATTGCATGTTGCAGCCCAATCCACCATTTGTTTTAATTAGCCGGTAGAGTTAATTTTGCTTCACGACGACTACTGAGACTACCGCTTGTAAACGAAATGTACTATTGTTTCTATTGCCGTCGAAATGTTGCCTTCTCCGCTGCCATTTCGAGTTTGCGTGGGAACACGAGAATCGGAGACAATGCTCGTGGCCGCGGGTTGCTTACGCACGTATGTGTGTATGTATGTCGAGTATGTATGTATGTCGTGTACGTATGCGTATGTATGTTGAACGTCTTTCGCATTGTACGTAGCCAACCGTGCTAATTCGAGGTACGGGGAAAAACACAACAAACTAAACACAGAAGGCAGTTCTAAATAACTTAATTGATCAATCTAGATGATGATTTAAATGTGCATAGCTCCAGTGGTTTCCTAATATCAGGAGGAGGAGGAGCGTTCCAGACGGCCGCAGAAGCGCATCTGAAAGTGCACTATGCTGTGACCGTCTTTGTTCGATGGTGAGCCAAAAGTCGTTGCTGCTGCGAGGAAGACTGGGTTTGCGTGGTGATGGTTTATGCTTCTTGACAAGCATGAGGAATGCTGCCACGAGCATCCGCTGAAACGTATTCACATTTTGCCCATTCATTATGGTCGCACGTAGGCAAAACTGCAGCGCATTTATCATTTCGGATAAATTCTCAAGAAGGCCACGGGAATTATCAAACCGTCGTGTGCTTGAATGTTTTCACCGCACACATCAGAAACAACAACAACGACAACAACAAAAAACCCCACAACACACAAGCAACGCTCTTCCCGTAAAGGAATTGCAACAAGAACACGTTCATTAAACAGACGCAGCTTTCCTCGTCAACAAAAGCCGTCCGAGTTTGAACAAACCTGCCCTCCGTTAAATATTTTTTCTTGTTTGTTCTCAAACAACGCAAACAAGAGACCTCCCTCTCGGGGAGAGCCGAGGCAACTTAATGAAGCTCCACTGCATAACGACGGCGTACAACGCGAAGCCGCTTCGAATGGTTCGATCAAACGAACGCGTGGACGGATCTGTCGTCCGCTTCTCTGCGGCGCGCGTGTCATCATCATCACCACCATCGCGGTCCGTGGGGCAGAGATTTGTTTCCACTTTCGTCTGCCTTGTGCCAATATGCTCAGCTAGCGGCCACATTCTTCCTGGCACCAATCTCTCATGTCGTCGTCAAGCCATGCATTTGTTAGGTCTTCCTCTCGTTCCGGTTTCTTCCATTTGTCCCGAACAACACACTTTATATTGTCCTGTTGTTGTTCATCCCACATGTGTGCCAAACCAGTGCCAGTTTCCGTCTCATCGCAGCCTGCATTGCAATCAGGTCTTACTCTTCTTTCTCCGAGGGGCGCTCGCACGCTCGCTCGCGTGCGCATCTCCGTGAGAGCTCCCGTGACTTGACAGCCATCGCTTCGGCCGGAGCCCCCAGCGAGGCCCAGGGGCTTCACGTCGATGTCGCGGTGTGCGCGCTCAGCATTTGCTCCCCCTTGGTGCGCGCGCCCCGTTACGACGGGAGCGTTCAAATAAACAGGGAGGGGGTGGGTAGGGTTGGGGTGCGAGCGAGCGAGCGACTTCAAAGGCTTGGGTTGCTTGCCACCGCATGAGGTACGACAAAAAGGTAGAACGGGGACGTGGCGTTGTCCCGTGTGGTTTGATTGTTCTATTCCGAGAGGTATTGGCGGGTTTGTTGGTGAGAAAAGAAGAATGAAAAAAAAACCTGCTCGTAAGTGTGATGCATTGTGGGGGTATTACTAGTCAGCTGATAAAATGCGGGACTGTTGACGCCCCGAGAAGGCGTTCAGATTTCCTTGGACAGCGAACTACAAGACGAAGACGACTCTCCTGGAAACCCCCCCCCTCCCCCAGGACAGGTGGAAATCCCCATTAAAGGCACACCACTCAACTGTGAAGCCAAGTGCCTCATTCACAAATTGTACACCACAGCAGTGTTAATGAGGCGTGCTAAGGACTCAAAAAGCTTTTAAAAGGCACCTTAAGGACGTGGAACTGGCCGTCTGGTCTGCCTGCAAGTGTGTTTTAAGATTCCATCACGTGCTGGGCAAAGTTCTATTGCAGAGTGGCAATGCAAAATAGCTTCGGATAGGCCAAATTTTTGAGACAAGGGTGGAATAGTTCAATGTTAGACATGTATGTAGAAGAGAAACCATAGGTAATGCCTACTACAGTCAAAGCCTATGAGAGAGTGTACGTATGTATGTTTAACGTCTTTTGCACCGTACATAGCCAGTTTTGCTAATCGGAGGTACGGGGGAAGGACAACAAACAAAAATCAGTTATAAAGAAATACACTTTCAATCTAGATGATTTAAAAGTGTGTCGTGTAATAGCGCCGGCTGGTGACCAGCAGCGGCAACTGCGGTGGACAAACAGTACACACGCCGGTGAGCGTATACACGGCGTGTGTGTCGGCAGGGCGGAGGAACTGGGGCAAGGGCCATGGAGGGCCCCATCTGGAAGCCCTTGGTACCTGCTAGCGGGTTCGAGAAGGGAGGCGCGGTCAGGGCGGAGCCAGGTCGCGCTGGGAGCATAAAAGGGGGCCGAGAGCGGAAGCTCGTGGCTGCCGGATCTGGAATTGGATCGTCTCGTCATTGTTGTCGTCTCATCGCCATCGTCGCTGTCGTCTTCGCTTGATATTGCGCTGCTAGATAGTTGTTGGCTGTCTCCGTCAGTGCCGCCGGTGTTAGACTGCTAGCGTTGTGTACAGGTTAGTGACTGTAGAGTGAGTGCAGGCGAGATCGTGTGTGCTCAATAAAGAAGGTACCTCTACAAACCTCGTCTCCGAACTCACTGACGCTACAAGTGTATAGCTCCAGTGGCTTCCAAATATGGGAAGGAAAAGCGTTCCAGACGGCCGCAGAAGTGCATCTGAAAGGGTGCGATGTGGTGACCGTCTTTGTTCGATGGTTAGCCAAAAGATGGAGACAGAAGACAGTGAGGGATTTAGATGTGTTGTCTAATAGTCGACATGGGAGTTGTCTGGACACAAATACTAATTGTGATCATGATGATGCGTGAAGATAAGTCTTGGCATCAAGTATTGTGGTTAATGCAGACATGATTCCTTGTAAAAAACTATTTCTGTTTGGTGTTTTAACATCTTAACACCTGGTTTGTTGCCATAAAAAAGGGGAAAACCTATTCTCATATTTTGGTACTGGCAAAGGATGATGACAAAAATATTGTCAGGATTATTATACTCCAGAGAGCCTCACCGCGTCTCAAGAATATTTTCCAGGAGGATCTGCCATCTGGATATTTTGCCCGGGTGCCTGCGGTGCTGAGATGTGATCTTCCTCTTCTGGTACGCAGGAGTTTGAGGCTTCGATCTCGGACCCTGTGACGATCCGCGTTGCATATTTGGAGTCCGCGTTCTCTCTCTCTCTCTGTGGTGGTCGTGGGGATTTTTCTCTGAAGTTCCTCCGGTTTTGCCCTGTACATTTAGAAACACGCGTTTAGATTACTTGGCTGCTACTATAAATGCCCATGTGATGATGATGATGATGACGATGATTTCAGCCACTGTGATGAGCTATCATCACATGTGGCCAGGTCGCCTCTAAAGAAAGAGCTCACAGCCCAGTGGAGCTTTACTGGTAAAATCAGTGCCGGATTATCCTAGTAGCAAAAGTACCTACGCATGCTACGTCCCCTGTACTTTCAAGGGCCCCACGATAAATGCTTTCAAGCTATCAATTCCGGTTCAGTGAATCTCCACTTGCTCTATTACTATAGTACTATACTGCCTTCAACTTTTATGAACGACTGGGTGTTTAAGGTTAGCGATTGTCGTATTATCTGGCTGTATAGCAAATGCATTGTTTTTACTTTACTGTGCAAGTAAAAAATTGTGTGTTTTAATATTTACGTGTTTTATTTATTTATTTAGGGCCCCTTTATAACATTTGCTACAGGCCCCGTACTAGCTTAATCCGGCACTGGGTAAAATGATACAATGGTGGTAAAAAAAAACTGTTGTCGTGATCGTACCATCAATCGGTATTTGTGTTCACGTGGGAGGAAACCCCCAAGGCTTGGCGAGGAAACGACGCTCCAAGCTGCCATCTCACGGCCACACCTCCTAGCCCAGTAACCGCGCCTACAACACCTGGCAAGCGTCGATCGGTCAACGCGTTCAAGCACCAGCCAGGCTCGTGGTGCGTGATTCACAAGCGAAGGCCCCATTTGGTGGCCGTGTCACGGCCAAATGTGAAGAAGAATTCTTCGCTTTGCACGTCCCAAATGATACCCAGCAGCGTGCGCGCTCGAAGCATCTCCCACGGATGAAATAGTCGCACGTCAAACGCTCCCTCTAACCTCTGTAAATGAATAATAGGAACTAAAGGTCATTGTAAAAGAGAGAAAAAAGAAAATACCAATTATTTCTGGTGGCGTGGCCAAATTAACCCCATAAATAAATGGAGGATGGGGGGATGTTCACCGTAATGCTCTCACCGAGATGACCGATGGCGCTGCACGCTCACGTCTCCCGGGCTAAAGTGTCATTAGACAAATGAACGGTTTGTTAAACCCAATCTTGTTAACGGCAATCACACGAAGCGGTGGGTGACCGGCACCACGCCCGGCCGCCCTTGTCTCCCCAGCGCTTATGTTTACACATAGACGCAGGGTTCGGGTTAAGGCGGAGTCGACCTATGAGAGGACCGCATCAGGTATTCCTCGAACTCCGGTCGCTGGGTTTATGGAGCAGTGTGCCAACCAATGCACTACCGCTCCCCATTAAAACTGCTAAGATCACGTGTATAGCCTTAACAAACTGTTGGGGCAAGTGCTGTGAGCGAGCACCTGAATTATAATTATTTGGTAATTAGCTTGATACCCTCACGGACATCCTCGGTTTGTTCTCGACTCGTGCTACCACCCCCAACGTTTACAGTTGTACTTCGGAAATCCCATCAACGTCGGCACTTCTCTGCCTGCAATGCGGCGCAACCACAGTGGCGTGACAGAAGCCACGAGCTTCGGCCCCGTGTCGTGCAACTGCAGGTGACGCGTGAAGGTTGAAGCATTCCTTTTGAGAAGAGTAGAAAAGCGGAGTCGATGGTTGATGCACGAGCGGGTGGGTGGGTGGTGCTGCTGCTGATGCTTCTGCTGATGTTACTACTGCTGCTGCTGCTGCTACTGCTAATGTTGTGGAGCTGCTGTCCCTAGACCGGTCCTCCCGGGAGGCGGCATAGAGGGGACAGTTCTCTTCCATATTTTCCCTTCCCTTTCTTCCTTCGCTGGAATCGGTACTCAAGCAAAAGGCATCATGGCTCATGGCCGCATGGGAATGGTGAATCACTGCAGTGATTCTCAACCGGTGGTACGCGGACCCCTGGGGGCACGGTGGCAGTGTCCCGGGGGGGGGGGGGGGGTAGCGTGAGATGATTTCTAAACGTGCGGAATGGTTTCAAACACGAGAGTCATTGGTGCATTCTCATGCATGCATCTGCCAGTATACAATAACTACGGTAACATACTCTTAGGCCTTTTCGGTAAAGTCACGTAGGTAAAAAATTAATAGTAATAATAAATAATAGAAGAAATAATAGAAAAGGTATTATTTTATTATTATTATTTTATTTCTATTATTTCTAATATAATTTTTATTATTTATTATTTATTTTTTACCTACGTGACTTTACCGAAAAGACCTAAGAGTATGAATCCTTGCAGTCACGAAAGCTTCAAATCTAGAACTACGGTAACGTTTGAATCCACGTGGTAACCTTGATCGGTATAAAAAACAATCTTGATTTGAAGCTTTCGTGACTGCAGGAATCCAAACTCTTTGGTTCTTTCGGTAAAGTCACGTGGGTAGAAAAATGAGACAAAATAAAAATAATATATCACGACGTTTCGATCGCAACACAAGCGGCCGTCCTCGGGCGGAAAAAAATTATCCAGCAGTGGAGCTGCTCATCAATCGTAAACAATGTGGTTTCCAAGAGTAACCAGCGAGTAAGTAACAAATTGCGTCATGCAAGCCGATTGTCCGTGGGATTTTTTGGTATTCGCGGTTACTCGCTAGTTAAATGGATAATCGGTTGAAATATTGACATTTATTAATTCACACATTTATTTCTCAGAACCATGTTGGGTCAGGCTAAGGGGTGTAAACTCGGTTGAAAGAAAATGCAACGAGGAGTTAAGTGACAAATGTAGCCAAAGAAATTGTTTGAGAACCACTTGCTCTGCTGTGCCGTGTACAGCCTGAGTTCCATTCCCGCTCACGGCCACCAACACCCAGTGACGATTGTCTCAAACTGGTCCTGGGCCCTCCCCTATGTCGACTCAGCCTCAAATGAGTACCTGGTGCGGTGTGTAAACACCGCCACTGGGGAGACAAAGCCGGCCCTGCATGGCGTTGACCACCCCATACCCCCTCGTAAAGCCGCCGTGGCGACCTTCATAGGCGCTGCTACTTGCTAACAGCACTGGCCCCAACAGCCTGTGCAGGCAATACGAGTGGGGGGGTGGGGGGATCTTTGTTGTACAGCTCTCGCCGTGCGTTGTCGACAGACTCTGCTCGTCGCTTGTTACGGCGTGGTTTTTTGTTTTGTAACACGGTTGTTGAGCGCCGGAACCAAGAGGGCCCAAGCGAGTCAGCAACAATTAGCACTCTCAAAGTTTCGCCAATGGAAGAGCTTAGTGGCAGGTCTTCCTGAATTGAGACAAGTTTCTAGTTATTATTATTATGAGAAGAGATTTTTGCGGGGAAAGAGACGATGGGTGGGAATTTACGAAGTCGAGCATAGCCAGAGAAGAAGCGGAGAGAAGTGCTATGGCTTTGCAGTTGTAGCCAGTCCGCCGTGTCCGCTCTCCTCCCGTCGTGAATCCTCTAGAGCAGGGGTTCCCAACCCCCAGGCCGCGGACCGATACGTGGCCTGTTAGGAACCGGTCCGCGCAGCAGCAAGAGGTGAGAGCGGTGAGTCCGCGCGTGGAACCCGCCCCCATTGTTGTATTATTCACCACTTCCGTCCGCGCCTCTCTCCCGCACCGCGCACTCGTCTCAGTCACGGTGTTGGTGAGCCCACAAGCTCTAACCCCTAGTTGCCACAATGAGTCAAACACAAACGTCGCTGGAGAGCTTCTTTACAAAGGGGGAAAGACCCAATGATGAACCCCCCCCCCACTCCCCTGGTCCGTGAACAAAATTGTCTTCCACAAAACCAGTCCCTGGTGCCCAAAAGGTTGGGGGCCGCTGCTTTAGGAAGGGGGAGACAGGTGGGATAAATAGACAACAACAACAAAACACAATGAGGTCTGGCTCAAAGAGCGGCGCTAGCGTCTTGAGCATGCAACCAGAAAAGCGGGCTGATATTTGATCGATTGATAACAATAAAGTTCAGAGACGATGAGTAGACTATGCGTTGTGTTCTGTCCTCCGAAGAAGTGGGAGGGGGGGCGACTCGACTATGGCTGAACACCAGTGGGGGGGGGGGGGGGGTGAATGTGAAACGGCAAAACTGAATTTCAAAAAGTCCTCTTCAGAGGGGC
>CM025670.2:7224936-7238320 GCA_014621495.2 Entosphenus tridentatus | reverse complement strand
CTACACACTACTACACTATACACTACTCTACTATACACTACACTATGCACTACTACACTACACTATACACTACTATACACAGACTCTAGCTCTTCAAGGGCAATTCCCAGGCGTTCCCGGGCCGGCCGAGGGACATCGTCCCGCCGCCGCCGCCGCCAGCAGCAGCAGCATCGTGCCCCGGGCCCAGTGGGTCGTGTGGTCGTCCTGTGGGGCCCATCACCATCGGCAGGACGAAGGGTGATGGGGCGAGTGCGATGCCAGAATGGCAGGTGAGAGAGATGGTCTCAGGCGTGGCCGGACATTGGCGATGGACACTAAGCAAATATTATTTCGTGTAAATCGCGAAACGATCGATGTGGCTCGCGCACGCGATTTTGAGGAATGTTTCGCGAGCGAATTCATTCGTTTGAATTGCTCTCGTTCGTGTGCGCGCGACGCATTTCCACGCGCGCAGTTGATCGACGCTCGCTTCACAGCAGTCAATAAGGAGACCCGGGCGAACTTTGTCATTCCAGATTAGTAACGATAACTCAATTACGTGGTGACGTACACCAACCATTCGCTGGTGTTACAATAAGACTGCGCGCGTATTCGCACCGTTCGCCCGTCGACCGCGTAGAAGCTGTAAGACGAGGTTAGATACATTGTTGATGAGGTGTGGTGGTGGTGGTGAGGTGTGGTGGTGATGATGAGGTGTGGTGGTGGTGGTGAGGGGTGGTGGTGGTGGTGGTGATAAGGTGTGTTGGTGGTGATGGGTGGTGGGTGGTGGTGGTGATGAGGTGTGGTGGTGATGATGAGGTTGGGTGGTGGTGATGGTGAGGTTTGGTGGTGGTGAGGTGTGGTGGTGGTGGTGATGAGGTGGGGTGGTGGTGGTGGTGGTGGTGGTGATGAGGTGGGGTGGTGGTGGTGAGGTGTGGTGGTGGTGATGAGGTGGGGTGGTGGTGGTGGGTGGTGGTGGTGGTGGTGAGGTGTGGTGGTGGTGGTGGTGATGAGGTGTGGTGGTGGTGATGAGGTGGGGTGGTGGTGGTGAGGTGGGGTGGTGGTGGTGACGTGGGGTGGTGGTGGTGAGGTGTGGTGGTGATGGGTAGTGGTGGTGATAAGGTGTGTTGGTGGTGATGGGTGGTGGGTGGTGGTAGTGATGGGTGGTGGTGGGTGGTGCTGGGTGGGTAGCGCGCTGCCCTACGAATCTGGCGTCACGAGTTAGATTCCCACTCACGGCCAACACCGGTGACGATTATCTGAACCGGTCCTGGGCCTCCCCTAGGTCGACTCAGCTTCAAATGAGTACCTGGTGCGGTGTGTAAACATCGACACGGGGGAGACAAAGGCTGCCGGGCGCGGTGCTGGCCACCCACCCCCTCGTGTGCCCTGCCGGACTTCATAGGTGCTCGCTAACAGCACTTGCCCCAACTGTCTGTCAAGGCAACACGGGGGATCTTTGTCTTCGTAGTGTGCGGTGATGTCAACAGCTTCGTTCGTGATGACGTCCATTCTCACCACATCGCTCTTGCTATTACAATGCACAACCCCATGTCATTTACAGTCCCTTGTACAATGTTTGCAGTGTTGTGCTTAATTTTGGGAATATTTGTGCAATCTACGCACAATACGGAGAGATTTGCAGGTCGTCAAATGGCTCCATTAACTTACCTATGGTAGTAAACACAAATGACCACCCCAGCAATTCTGATAATATATTTAACGCTATTCGGTGATCAACATTCCCATTAAACTCTACAACCTTTTCCATGGCTGTAGAAAATAATGATTTTCTAAAGATGTTTTTTTATACTGTCCAGTGAGATATGTTGAACTTCTTTCGCACCGTACGTAGTCAATCTTGATAATGATCGGAGGTGCGAATGGTGGCAACGTGGTCCAGGAGCTTCATGCCAATGTCGTGGTCTGCTAGCCCTGACTAGAGGGCTTCATGAGAGTGTGTGGCCAATGTGCTGATAAACTGTATTTTCATTATTATTGTTAGTGTTATATATATCCACGCGTATGGACAATATTACACTCAGAAGAGTCTCACATTAATATTCTGATGTTCAAGAACCCATCATCTGTAACAGTGGATTGTTGAGCATGTGTGATCTCTCCCTCTATGTATTATTTAAGCATGTTTTCTGGATTATGCCACTCCATTTATATCCCGTTGTGCATACATACTCGTGCTTAGATATTAGTTTTACATTATTTATTTATGCATGCGTGTACCTCAACATTGTTTGACTCGCCTTTTGCCCGTCCAAGGACGGGTGTATTGCAGTAAATCTGAAACTTGTAAGCGAAAAGCAGACTGCGACGTGATTTTCACTGCATACATTCGTGTGCAATTTGTAAGGGCGCGGTGACACAGACCTATTTCATTTTAAGGTTATAATCCCTTGTTCATCATGACGTCCTTTTTACTTCGATGTCTCAACAGCGTTACGGAGATCGCGTGACGTGAGGGTTCTGCCTTTGTAGCGAGGGTTGTAAGATGACATTCTTGGCTCATTATAGTAGATAATAATAATGAGGGAGGGTGTCCATTTGGAGGACGTCACCTGCTCATGATTATTAATGAGGGGGGCTGTTCGATGTGGATTGACGTCACTTGCACATGATTATTAGTGAGGGGGGGGTTGGGAGTCCTTCATATTGAGTGACGTCACTCGCTCATAATTATTAATGAGGAGGGAATGGGGGTGTCCATTTGGAGGACGTCACCTGCTCATCAAAATGAATGAGGCGGGGGGGGTCGATGTGTAGTGACGTCACGAGCGTTACGGACAGACATTCCTGGGTGATTATAGTAGGTATAACGATAGTTTACAAAACTCATCAAGTTTGCAGTGTTCTATTAAAAGAAGGTCGTGGCACAAACATTTAAAATAAAAAAATAATTGTATATCAAACTGCAGCCTTTATTTCACTGTGAACAATATCACATCGTCTGTTCTTATCTCCATTAACATTGTTGAAAACAAACTTACATCTGCAACCTGATACCCATCGAATATCAACATCAAAGCTTTGCTTTCACATCTTTTAAAGATACCTTTTGGTGGTGATCTTTTCTAATTCCATTGTCTGTGCAATATCGGGGCTCCATGGTGGCGTGACGTTAACTACCTCACCTGGTATACAGGAGGTCGTGAATTATATCCCAATCCTGACGATGCCTGTCTATTTGGAGTTTGCGTGTTCTCCACGTGGTCGCATGGACTTTTTCTCCAGGTCCTCCGGGTTGTCCCCCTCCACATTTAGAAACCTGCATTTAGAGCATTCGGCTGCTGTACATTCCCGCATGAGAAACCACTTCATGTGTGGCTTCTGAGCTATATAGCTCAGTGGGCCTTACGTGGTAAAATAAAAAAAAATCTTTATTTGTATTCAGTTCATCGGCCTCGTGCCACGAGGCAACGATTCCATGCCGAGTTGTTTCACAGCAGAGTGACTTCACGAGTCCGCGAATGGCTCTGCAAGATGCACAGTTCCCGTACAAAACGTCTGCATATCTCTTCTGCTCATCGCGTTCCTAACCACGTGGGCTTTCGCGAAAGATGTTATTCATCGGGTTGTAGATCGCAAAAAGCTATAAATGTGTCGTAAATCCACCTCCAGGCCAAACCTTACTGATTGGCCATGCCGGGTGGAGGTGGGCTCACGACACCGAGATTTACGCAAGCTAACTCCCACCCCCCCCAAAAAAAATCTAAATCTCATCGTGTTATCTCTTCACAATAGTGGTGTAGGGAGGGTGGGGGGGGCAGCACCTCCTACTCACACGCTCTCTGTGTGTCACGTGGAATCATCCATCATCGTCACCACAACCACCACCACCACCACCGTCATCATCACCGGCTCCAGCTTGTCGCTCCATGGAACGGAGCTTCTCCGCACCTTGTTCCCTCTCGTATCACCTCTTCCTTCCCCACGCGCGGCCGACTCCGCCACCGCTGCCGTCCGTGTCCGTCCTTTACATTTCACTCCATCTTGCGTTCTCGTCCTCGCCCCTTCAGTCTCTTTCACCACCCCACTCATTTGATTCACCTCTTCCTGGCAAAACAGCTGCTGTTTACAATTCTAAACACGCGTCCACGCCGTTGTGCATCTTGTCCTTTCGTATTTGTGTTTTGTTTTGTTTGCACAATTTCATCGACCCGCCAGATCTTTCGGCATTTTTTCACTCGGTCCCTTCGACTTTTTGCCCACGCGCAGTGCATCTTGGGAATCTAAATTTCTACTGCCAGCACTTCAACTCGCCTCGCTTTTGTCAAAGTCCGTGTTTCCAGCTGTGCGGGTCAACGCTGCTACAATAACATTTAGTTATACGGGATCATCTCGCGCTGTTCTTGGTGCTTTACTGTTTCACAAACAGCCTGTTACACTGTAACAGACTATTGACTTCCATCCTGCATCACCCCACTGCCAAGGTATATACGGCTTTCTGATATCTTCAATTCTTCCCCTCATAGCTTTACATGAATATTTTTACGCATCTTTCCCGAACCACTGTTTCACTCTTTCCTCTACTGACGTTCATTCAATGACCTTCGATGGCATTAGCTCCATATACACTGCTGTCTGCACTTTGATGCTTGAGCGCAAGGCGTTTGCATGTACGTTGAACTTCTTTCGCACGGTACGTAACCAACCGTGCTAATCGGAGGTGCGGGGGAAGGACAACAACCTAAACACAAAAGGCAGTTCTAAAGAAATTAGTTTTCACACTAGAATATTTTAAAGGGCATAGCTCCAGTGGCTTCCTAACATCAGAAGGAAGATCATAGTTGGGCAAAGATTGCTATCTTTTTCTTTACAGTTTCCACATTATCGTAGTACTCAAATCCCACTGTCAAACTCTGTGATTAAGAAAAACACAATTAACAGTACGATTATGAAAAACACAATTAACATTATAATTATGAAAAAACTATTAACATTTTGATTATGAAAAACAGAGCGAAGAGAAAATCCCTTGATCAGGATCCACGGGTAACGGATGAATCCCTCTGAAATGCCCATCGTTTAGTCACCTGTATACTTACTCCTGCTTCTATATGCCTTGTACGACGCCTTTCCCAAGTTGGGCATTCCAAAAGTTAGGACCTGGTGTCCTCACCATATTCCCAATACTCGCTCATTACTTGCTGGATAGTCGCATGTATATCATGGAAATGTACACACTGGTGAGACTGGGCCATAAAGAAGGCTGTCCCTGGTGTAGGCCAGTCAGTTTCAAAGACAATGCCATATATTATCAGAGGATGCTTTATTTTTATGTTCACCACAAGTACGTGTGGTTAATGCGGAACTTCATTCCGTGAAAAAGGTTTATCAGACATTTGTGACGATCTGTGACGAGGGGGGGGGGGGGGAAGTGTGACGTCACATAAAAATGCGCAACTTTAAATAAATATAGACAGCACGTTCTACTTAATTAAATATACTTTTTAATAAATGTTTTCTCCTACAACATCAGAGTGCAGCACCACGTTAAATACGCACTACAATGACAATAGTTCAAAGCGATTTGACGCATGTTTTATTTTTTTGGGGGGGGGGAGGGGCAGAGCTTTGTGACGTCATATTTGAGGGGAGGGTCTGGCTTTTTGTGACGTCATTTATGGACGGCCCCATAGCTCTTCCTGGGGAATTCCCAGGCGTTCCCAGGCCATCCGAGTGACATCGTCCCGCCGCCAGCAGCGTGTCCTGTGGGCCGACCCCAGGGGGCCTTCACCCAGTGGGAAGTGCTGCACGGCAGAGTTCCAGTCTTTACCAGGTGCCCAAACCACCTCAACTGGTTCCTCTCGATCCGGAGGAGCAGCGGCTCGACTCTGAGGCTCTCCCGGATTGCTGAGCTCCTCGCCCGATCACGGAGAGTGGTGAGCCCGGAAAACCCTGCGGGGAAACCTCATTTCGGCCACTTGTATCTTTTCGGTCATTACTCAAAGCTCATGACCATAGACTGATGGCCTTAATCTAAGTTGTCTTGTGGTTGTTGTTGTTTGACTTGCATCCCACTGGGATTTTTGCACACAGTGTTGGTGTACGGCGCTTTTACTACAATATTTTGCTGTCTTTTCTTGGATTTTCTGTTTGCACATAGTCACTGTAAGATGTTTTTTTGTTCATGTTTTTGTTTTTTGTTTGTTGCGGTTGCACCCGATTCAAGAGCCGAATGGCTCACAGGGCTATACCTAATAAATGAACTTGAACTTGAAACATAGCTCGACCTGTAAACCGAGAGCTTTGTTCGAGAACTCGCTCTTGCTTCACTACCACGGAACCGCAAGTATGTGTGTGGTTGATGCAGACTCAATGATGCCTTGCAATTGTTGTCTATTTGGCGTTTGAACATCTTGACACCTCCTGTAGGCATGCCAGATTGGATAAAGCCTTTTATCATTCAATATCTCTGATACCGACAAAAGGGATCCACATATAGTGTTATTATCTTGTCAAATGTAAAACAATTCGCTTTTTCCTTCTAGGGTATTACAACAAACTAAAAAAAAATATATTGCCAGTATCATTTTACTAAGTGAAAATAAATGGTGAAAATATAATGATGTTGGTAATTAGATATATATAAATACACCACTTGCGGCTCCTGACGATTCTTGTTAAAGAGGTTATTTGTGATGCCTGCATTGTTGTCACGCTATTCATTATATTGGTGTTCATTATTATTCTCTCTCTTTTCCTGTGATTCTGCAATTCGCGTGCTCTTTAATTACCAACGTGTTATCGTCTCTTTAATAGGCTTCGAAAAGCTGCGCCAAAAAACAACCTTCATCACCACCACCGACAAAGTGGGCCAAGAGAATACGACGAGAGATTAACGTCTGCATGTACGATCATTTTGTGCACATATGCGGTGGTTCAACAGCGTTGGTTGACGCAAACCCGACTCAGCTGATGGTGGTGAGATGTTATCATCCTCGCCTGGTATGCAGGAGATCGGGGGTTCGATCCCGATCCTGACGCCTGCTGTATATTTGGAGATTGCGTGTTTTCCCCCGTGATCGCGTGGATTTTTTTCTCTCCAGGTCTTCCGCTTTCTCCCTCTACATTTAAAATACCAAGATTATCTTGGTATTTTAAATGTCCAAATGAGGGGCCACTTTGTTGAGCTATCATTTGTGAAAATAAGTTAATACTTTAGTGGGCTTTGCTTCGTAGGATTAGGATGGTTTAGTTAAATTTTTATGAGTTTGGGTAATTTGTTTACCTTTCTTATACTTTGCACTACTATTATGTTTTTTGTATTGTTTGTTGCTGTAATGTTCTTACCCTCCCCTACTGGACATCATCGAAGTCCTCCAATATAAATGAAGATTCTGTTTTGGGTGCTGAAACCGGCCCAGCGTTCGCTTGTGTTAAACCGATGCTGCTGAAATATTTCTCTCCCAGAAGGCCTTGTTGGCGATAGGACTGTGGAAACAACAGATTTATGTATTACGTCGCGAGACAGGTTATATGAAGGAGACGTATTGGCTGCTTGGTTTATTTCGTCCGTGCACGGTCGTTTCCAATTTGCTGACATTTTCCCATTGCATTGCATTGTGTTTATATTGAACTTATTTCGCACCGTACGTAGCCAACCGTGCTAATTGGAGGTGCGGGGGAAGGACAACAGAACTAAACACAACAAGCAGTTCTAAAGAAATTAGCTTTCAATCTAGATTGAAAGTGCATCGCTTCAGTGGCTTCCTAATGTCAGAAGGAAGAACATTCCAGACGGCCGCCGAAGGGCATCCGAAAGCGCCGGTGATTCGGTGACCGCCTTTGTTCAACGGTGAGCCAAAAGCCGCTACTGCTGCGAGAATTACTTGAGTTCACAGTAGCGCGGGGATAGAAACGCACAGAGCCAGGCTCCGTGTATACACGGTGCATATACGACCGGTGCATACAGGGTGCACGCACGGTGCAAACACCGATGCATACAACAATCAAGGCCACCCCCTTATCAAGGGGACCGCTCCGACCTCCCCACCAATGTGCCTCTGCGGCAGCGAGATGTCACCGGCCGAGTGTTTTATGCAACGACATCTCTCGCTCTGACGGCGCGAGATAGCGCCGCACCAAAAATAAAACGCCGCATGCAGATTCGGGTCGAATGCAACTCGAGAGCTTTGCCGGGTTGCCGGCTGATTAGCTAAAAGAAACAGCGTTTCGGAGGCGATAACGGATCAGAGAATTATTTTGGAGAGGTGGGAACATACACACACACACAAAACAAGATAAAACATAAGACAGGCAGCATGCGTTATCGCGACACACGAGACAAATGCATAGTAACGCCTGAACTCACTCTACACAAAGCTTCGATTAAATCAGCGCTGATGTATTGCGGTATTGGGGGTAACTCAATTTGGCAGGTGGCAAATCAGTCATAGTTGACTGCGCACAGTAGATATCGCAACGCTTAGCACGATAACGCTAAGGTCACCTGACTGCTCATTGATAAAGCTGCCTAGACAGTTCTCCGGATCCATAATCAATAAATCAAGACGGAGCTAAAAGCCTGAGCTCACGTGCCCGGGATTCTTCGCCGCCATTTCACAATTCTGGGCGTTCAGGATGAGGACAAATCGATTGATCAATCACCTTATTTAAAGTCGGCTGAGAGAAAATTGATGCAAACTCTTGACTGTAAGGGAGACCCTCTGGGACACGGGGAGAGAGCACTGCCAATGCTATTATTGCATTTGCGTTACTGTTTTTTACGCTTTGAATTGAACGTCTATTTTCTCTTGGCGAATCACGAATGCACGCGCCAGAAATATAATATGAAGAGTGGAAGTTATCAGGTGACCGAGTTAATAAACAATAATGTCACGGGAGCACTCCAGAGATAAAGCTATCCATGCACCCCTGAATTCTGTCTAGGTTACGTGTGTGGATTTATTGCACACACTTATGTTATTTAATTAAGTTATCGTATTCTTCAGCTCGATGCAATCTCTGCACGTAAATACAATTCGTGGAGGAATGCATTGCATTCTGGTTATTTGATATGGTGTGTTCAGTAAAGACGGGATATACCATGAGTTAAGCAATCGATTACTCTAATTATCCCAATTATTGGTTTAATTACTCGACTAATTGGATAACATGAAAGTAGTTGGAAAAACAGTCGCCTCTGTTCCTGCGAATGCCAATGGATGGGAGGTGATAGGCGGGGCTTGATGACGATGGGCAGGGCTTGGTAATGTTATTGGTGACGATGGGTATGGCTTTGTGATGTCATTGATGACGATGGGCAGGGCTTGTTAATGTCATTGTTGACGATGGGCATGGCTTTGTGATATCATTGATGATGGACATGACTTGGAGATGGCATTAATGACGATGGGCAGGGCTTGGTGATGTTATTGGCAAAATCGTCCGTGTTGTACTGGACGTGGCTTGTAGGGGGGTTTCCTGCCTTCGGGAGGCAAGATGTTGGGGGCGGCCATTTTTAAATGACCGCAACAACAAAAGTAGTTGATTATTATTTTAAATCATTCATTGACTTTACCAACTGATAATTCAGCTCAAGCCTTGAGTCTTAAATACTGGGCGCGTAGCATCGGACGAAAGCTGAATCGCATGATTCCTCACCTCACCCGTAACCTGAATCGAACGATCCCTCACGTCATGAGATCAGCTGCACTTTGCTACGAGCGGTGAATCGGACTCAAACAAGATTATTGCACTGAACTAGGTCCGATCTATTTCCTTTGATTGATAGCGTTTGGTCGTATGTGCAGAGAAATATAACCACATCATGAGCTATATATATGTGTATAAAAACCCGAACTGCACATCCCTATTAAATATCGTCCAATTACTGAGGTGATGCGGTCTGTGGCCGGCTGTGTGTAATTAAACTCGAAGCGAGTGTTTACTTGGGGAAAGGGTGGGATTTTCACCCACAGATCACATAATCAAATAAAAAAAACTTGAACCGTGCACCCCAATTACATACAATACCTTCAATTTTAGCATGCGCCAACATTGCAGTGGTGTGGTTTGTAGCTGCCACGTAATGCTTGAGATTGCGCCCCTTTTGGCTTCCAAAAGGGGGCTTTGCGACAGGGAGAGAAGGAGTGTGCACACTGTCACGTTCTCCATGTTTATCCTTGAGCATAGGTGATACGATGCTTCTGGATGTCTTGAGACCTCCATTCCTTGTTTGGAGGCCAAACAAGGAACAGCACTCAAACTCCCCCCGGGAGTTTTGTACTTTTTAACCCGTCTGCCGCACAGATCACGGAAATGTATTTGAACGCTGCTGCATCAGGGATTCAAAGTGACCTCTCCTCCCATTTCCCCCCCATTCCACCCTCCACTTGCGCTTAGCATCCAAATTCGCTTCGTTTGCCCCCCTCTCCTTTTCCCCTTTTATTCGCTTGTTCGTTGAGCTTGTATATTGCCTCGAGTTTTTAAAGACTACTTAGGTGGCTGGGATACTCTGGTGGTTAGATTTTTTAAAACTTTTTTTTATACTTTACACAACACGCTTTTCGCAGAAATGTCGCGTCCACGGTTTAGTCCCCGCCGTTGCCTCGTCACATATCTTGAGGCATTTCCAAAATGTGCAGCTCTATTAAGGTTAGCGCAGTTCCCCGCCACGATGCCCTTCTCACGCCACGATCGGCGGAAGGACTTCTACTGTAGAGGGGAAACGCTCTTGAGATCACGTCCCGAGGGGATTTGGCCTGCTCTTCCCCGTCGGCCAGACGTCATCCGGCCACACACGACCTGTCGATTCCACTGACAACAGTGGACACTGCCAGGTGAAGGGAGGTGGGGTCGTTTGAGACATGTGGCCGTTGTTTGAGTGTAATAACCATCAAACAAAGACGGTGACTGCATCGCGCAGTGACGGTCACTGCATCACGCGCAAATGCACTCCTGTGGCCGTCTGGAACGCTCTTCGTTCCGATATTGAAAAAGCCACAGGAGCTATGCACTTTTAAATCATCTAGATTGAAAACTCGTTTATTTAGAACTGCTTTTTGTGCTTAGTTTGTTGTGTCCCCCCCGCATCTCCGATTAGCACGGTTGGCTACGTACGGTGCGAAAGAAGTTCAACGTACATACACATATACGTCAAGCATAGTACAAGGAACCTGTAAAATCAAGGTTGATTCCATACCAGGTCTCACGTTGGTGACGAGTGAAATCTGAACAAGACCCAAGGAACCCCCCTCCACCCTTCCTTCTCCAAATTCCACACCGACCATCAGATTCCCTCAGTGTGAATAAATGTTCTGATTCTGACAAAGTGTGGTCAAAACAATCCCCGTGATCCACACTGCGCGGAGTGGCCTTCCAGCAGTGAACCGACAAAATGCTGAACATTTTGATGCCAACCACACTACAACGTGTACATAACAGTTTGTTTTTTATTATGCAACATTATTGACGTGGTATCCGTTGAAAGAAGAGTTGATTACGAATCTCCACGGGGCTTTCGTGCGAGCACGTGGACACCCAGGTCGCCAACACGAAACAGATAACAGCACGAGTTGGCTTTCACCCCGCTTAAATGAGGACGTTAAAAAATAGTCAGCGATCCTCAGCCCCTGTGGTTATAATTGAGCGTCAATTGCCTTGAGTAATAAATCACAAATCATCGGACGAAAGCCTCCGCGCGATCTGCAACAGCTCTGTGTGGGGTGGGGATAAAGGGCGGGGGGGGGGGGGAAACTTAAAAAGACGGGGCACAAAAGGCCCCCCCTTCCCGGGCCCCCCCCCCCCCCCCATGTTGCATTCTGCCCTAGGCCTCCAGCCCCTGGACATCCCGGAACCTCTGTGCGGCCCTGCCTCAATCAAACAGAGCGCTCTCTTTTGTAGCCACCTATCCTGCCCACGTGCGCACGCAGCAATGCTTGCACATTGTCTGCGATGTGTTGTGCATCCTTGCGGTTATTTCCCCCCCCCCTCCACCATCCCCGATTCACGTTGTGTTTATCTTGTCTGTCTCTTTGAGTGATTGCAAACATGCATCCATCCACGTCACCTTACGTGGTTTTCAACATTTTATTTTTCATTTCTTTCGTCAGTATTTTTTGAACGCACGGACAAGCCTTTAACGTACAAAGTGTTTTCTTTCGCTCGCTGCAGCATTAGCATTCTACCGCAACATTTGACATGCCTCTCCGTGTTTGTTCAATGGCCGAAGAATGTGTGGCTAAATACAGAATGCAATAACGATGCAACTCACGCAGTAATGTTTTTACATACTGAGAAGCATTCCTTCTTGCGTCTTCATTTTGTTGAAGTGCCCTGCACTAAATCTCTTTATCATGATTGAAAGACAACGAATCCATGCCGAGAAGATTCCTCAACATTTCCCCCTTTCCTCCCGGGCCAGACATTTCACCCACAACAGATCTTCTCTCAAGAAGCTGGCTGATTTGTGGCTGAATGATCAGGATTGCTGGATTATTTTTTTTGTAAGGAAATTTATCTGCGGTATGCGTCGCGCGTGAGTTATATTTTTCTGATACTTTGTAGGTCACGAGTGGGAAGGGAAGAGATTTTGAGGACAACAAACTGTAGAGGCCACGCTCACCCAATGTATTGTTTGACTTTATTTTAAAATCTTACCTTCGTATGAGGGTAGAATAAGCGGAACTGTCATTGCTAAAACATGACCGTGACATAATTAATGATAGTTTCCCATTATATTTCCTCGCCAAAGCCCAACACATTTCAGGCGTATAAATTGCCCACAGTTAATGTGTTGAAATGTGTACTCATTATGTGAAATGTTAACGGTCCTCCCAAGCCTCTTATTAGTGGAAGGGATAATATGAATGGGCCCTCCTCCTCCTCCTCGCACGGTGAAGGGCATTTATCTGAATTGTTTTACCACTGCGCTTGTGGTCTGCCACATACCCACTGACACGTCCAATCAAGAATCAATAATTAATGAGGGTGCCATTATTTGAAGGGACATTAACTCATTAAAGCCGCTGTTCTGTTTCCTCCCTAATGGACCCCCCCCCCCCCCCGCTCCACTCTCCCCACCTTGTGGTACCACTCTCATTCACAGCCGGCCTGTCCCGTGCTGACATTGTCGCCAATCCCGTCACTTGCTTGTTCCCCCACTGCTCCTGGTGGAGGCGGTGGCGGACACCCTGCACTGGACGTCTGTGAAAAACTACTGCTGGACATGTGTGAAAAAGAGCTTCATAGTTCATCGGATCCCTCCAGTGTAAATACACACTCTCGTTTCTGATTCTAAAGTGGCAAACGCGCGCACGCACACACACACGCTCGGCGGAACAGTCCCCGTAAAGCCCTCGCCTAAACTATGAATAAATGAACAGTGGTCCCTGTAAGACAACTCACTCATTCTCTTTCTTGTCTCTCTGCCCCCCCCACCCCCCCC
>CM025670.2:7196734-7219936 GCA_014621495.2 Entosphenus tridentatus | reverse complement strand
ACCCTCCCCACCCAGCCCCTCCCCACCCTCCCCTCTCCACCCAGCCCGACCCCTCCAATTTTTGGATGCACGACGGACGGACGGACACAATAATCCCCTGTAGGCTGGTGGAACCAGGTGGTTCCTACCAGTACCAGCTTGGCTTGACACATGCTGCCCAACGATGAAAGCTGATAATTTTGTTATTTCCGACATTGTTTTGTAAACAACAACAAAAGAGCTTTAACTTTATCCTCACGACGTTACAGCCGAGGGGGTTGGCTCAGGACAGCCCAGTGAGGCTGCCGCTGTAATTCTCAAGCTGGTCCAGGTTGCTAGACAGAAGTTGGTGGCGAGATGTGATCTCCCTCGCCTGGTATACAGGAGGTTGTGGGTTCGATCCCGATCCTGACGCCTGCTGTATATTAGATTGCTAATTCTCGTGGCATGGATTTTTATCTGGGGGTCCTCCGGGTTTTCCCTTCACGTTTATAAACATGCGTTGAGAGTATTTCCACATTATGGGGCCTTTCTTGCCAGTATAAAAATATAACGGAAAGGGTAACACCTATTGTTATGCATTTCCACGTGATAAGCCACTTCGTTGAGCTATCATACGTGGCCAGGTGGCTTTTGAAAAAGAGCTCAGTGGGCCTTACCTGGTAAAATAAAAATAATAGCTTCGTTTAGGTAGTCTCGTGTAGCTCCAGGTGTAGGGGAGGTGACTTATTTTTGGTAGGTTCTGTAAACGAAAACCATTTATTATTACACGCTTTCTATTAACTCACTGTTGTTGTTGTCGTTGTTGTATCCTCAAATCTTGTAACTCAATTTTAACCCACCTAGCAATGTGGTATCGACTGAAAACTTGGTATACTTATGTCATACTGATGACAATACTATATTCTATCATAAAAACATTTTTTTAAACATTATTTTTTATATGTTATGTTTCGGCTTGGGTCTAATTGTCCACGCTCAAATGACGTTGGCTGTAATTCACCACGGCCCCTTACGTTATGGCAAGCTTCGGGGCCATTTCCTGGAGTTGTGGAGTTCTGCGATTACTAGTACATTTCATAAAAGCATTTTAAAAAGTTTTTTTAAAACATGACTTATTATGGATAATATTGGTCGCGAAAGTCTACGCGTAAACCAATCAAATCTTCGCAGAGGAAACCACTGAAGGCGCGTGGCAAACGTGCCTCCTCTGTAGCGGCTCGCGGCCTCTTCGCCAGCGCTGACCTTCACGGAGGAATTTCATCGCGAAAACACCGAGCATTACGATTGTTTGATTTTTCTGAGAAATGCCCTTCAAACGCGCAACTCATCGTTTGACCAATTTGGTCACAGCGACAGCTGCGTCAGACTTCAATGCGGAACGGAAATCAAAGGCGCGGCGCGCACGCGTTCCCTCGCCACCGATGAACGCCGATTTCCCCAACCCGCGCCTCCCACGTTGCAGTTGCGCGTCAATAGAATCGCACGCGTTAATTTGCACGTGTACACATTCCTTTGCTTAATTATTAACACGGCCCGCTCGCTCGCTCTTGGGCATTGACACGTTTGCTGCGCGCAATGGGAGGATGATGAAACGGGAGGGAGAGGGGGGGGGAGTTGTGAAATTAGTGTGCGCGTCGCGATTGTACCGATTCAAGATGTGTATGTACGTTGAACTTCTTTCGCACCGTACGTAGCCAACCGTGCTAATCGCAGGCGCGTAGGCGACAGAGACGGCAACATCGCACAAGGAGACGTTTCGTAGGCGGTGGGTTTGCAATGACTGATATATATGAAAGTGTATCGAGTATTAAGAAAATAAGATTGCAAGACAGCACGGTTAATGTCTGAATAAGACATGCCATATCTCGATCACGCGTTGCCTCGGAAGTAATTTTAACATCTCACTTAAACAAGCATGCTTGATGGGTAAATGTTGTCCAATCACAGCATCACATACGCCACCATTTCTGTTCTCACGCTCAGCGGCAGAACCAGCGGCTCGCAATGAGAGTTAAAATCCCGGTTGGAGGGTGCAATGGGTTGACTATGCCCATCATCTCCCTGGGGTGGATAAAATAGAGAAGCACTTCGTGGGGGAAGTTGAACGGTGGTTGTCCAATTGGTTGATCATTCAGAATTCCGACTGCTGGCTCAGGGCTATGAATGGGAGATAGGAATCGGCTCATGGATCATGCGAGCTGGAAATCACTTATCTGAGCTTGCCTCCCTGTCACGGTGTCACCTTTTGAGAGTAAAATTGTTCCTGCGGAGCTAGAAAATTGAAACGAACGAAAAAAAAAGCCCAAACGTATCGTTGATCACGGAAAAGTATACGGAGTGTTGTCGCCACTAAATCAACTCCTCACATCTATTCCAATAAATGTGTACTCGCTTTGCTAAATCGCGATGCTACACCATGAAGTCATTGAACACTCACTAGTTTAGAACAGCTTTTACTGGTAGGAACCTCCTGGTTACACCAGCCCACAGGGGATTATTGTGTCCGTCCGTCCGTCGTGCAGGGAGAGGCTGGGTGGGGAGGGATGGGCTGGGTGGGGAGGGGAGGTAGGGGAGGGGCTGGGTGGGGAGGGGAAGGTGGAGAGGGGCTGGGTGGGGAGGGTGGGGCTGGGTGGGGGGTGGTGGGATGGGTGGGACTGGGTGGGTGGGGAGGGGCTAGTCACCCCGTGGTGCCCTTATAAAACTCAATGTTTAACCTACTCACGCCGGCTTGTGCCCGCCCTCACAGTCAGGCATATTTGCGGAAGACACCACGCCGCCGTTGACCCTGGCCATTGACCGAGCAACCCAACGTTCCTACCAGCTCCCTCCGCAGGAATGTGTTTTGCGTCTATGTTTGCTGTCCTTCCCCGGCACCTACGATTCGCGTGGTTGGCTACGTAGGGTGCGAAAGAAGTTCAACGTTACGTACACGCATCTCACCACAATGGCCACGCTGTGCCGCATTGCATGCGTTTTTAAAATGTCTACGTCTGGACAGAATGCTGCCGTGCATGGCGTAACGGTGAGCACATTGGGACGTCCAGAAGTTGTTAACCGTCCAGAATTTTAGCGGCCGTACTTCCTCCTCCATCACCATCATCCTACATCATCATCCTCCATCCTCATATACCTCCTCCACTTCCATCGCTGCCTCCTCCGTCAACTCAGCAGAGTGTAAGCGAGCACAGTTAGTCGATGGGCAGGCTACGTGTGGTAAGATAAAAGTGTGGGTATTCCCACCTCTTGCCATTGTGTCCGGTAAGCGTGGAAGAGTAGGCCAAACCCCCCTCTGAGAGGGGCTACTGCAGAGCTCCCTCGAGTGGAGGCCCTTCCACTCGCTGTGGTGTGAGCGAGCAATTGCAGGGCTGCGCCATCCTAACAACTGAGTTGTAAAGTGCGACATTAAACATGCAACTTTGTTTTAGGGAAATGTCAAAACGTAAAGTGGTAATACAATACACGCGGTTGCCATTAGCCAATTTCTAGTGTTGTTGTTTGCTATTCTTTCGAAGCGTGCCATTTAGGCGTACAATGAAGGATGGAATAATTGTAAACACAAATGTGTCAACAAGCGACGATTAAGTGGTCTATGCCGACAAAACGTTATTTAGTGAAACAACACAAAGACGCATTTACGCGAGCGGTTAAAAAGTTGTAAACGTATAAATTAAGTGATGTTTTGTTGTTGTTGCTTGCAGATAATTACTACTTGTTCTTTTGGTTTTGACAAAGGCAACCGACTCAGTTGCGAACAATAAAAATAAATGAGCCGCGTTGCTCTGCATAGGGGAGGGGGGGGCCAAATGGTCCTCTGTGAGAAAAAATAAGTATCAAGAGTTTCATAGCTCATCGGATTGCTCCAGTGCGAATAAATATTCCTATGTTTGGCGTCGAAGAACGAAGCATCCGCGAAGAAATCTTGAGTTTGGAACGCCTCCAATCGTTGTTGAGGAAAGTAAATCTGCAAGACACACCGCCAGCGTGGAAGTCAATTGACAACACCTATGGGTGGAAGGGTTATTATGACACGCTTTCTTTTAACTCACTCTGTCTGTTGTTGTTGTTGTCGTTGTTGTATCCTCAAATCTTGTAACTCAATTTTAACCCACTTCCCAACGTGGTATCGACTGCAAACTTGGTATACTTATGTCATACTGATGACAATACTATATTCTATCATAAAAAATACAAAAATATATATATTTTAAACATTATTTTTGAAATGTTATGTTTCGGCTTGGGTTTAATTGTCCACGGTCAACTGACGTTGGCAGTAATTGTGCACGGCCCCTTACGTTATGGCAAGCTTCGGAGCCACTTCCTGGAGTCGTGGAGTTTTGCCATTACTAGTACGTTTCATAAAAGTGCGTTTAAAAAAAAGTTTTTTTAAAAGTATTACTTGTTGATAGAGATGCGACATCCGTACAGCAAAGACAAATTGAGTAATCACTCCGTTTCCTGTTGATACATCAATAACAACACCAACAACAACATAATTTGTATTTAATCTATACGGTTTTCTTGTACAGTATGACATTGTGTGAGTATAATGCAGCCTCTTCTCTTGGCTATCAAATATTAATGAGCACCAGCAGAGCACATACGATTAGCACGAGTAGATATGGCTGCCTGTGCAGCAGTGGTATTTCGATTATTTAGATTATTTGTCTGTTATAAATATCTACATGATGAGAGTCTTTGCAATCATTGGAAGGATTTGATAAACCATTTCGGGTCTTAATTGATTGTGTTCACGCTTACGGTGACTTTCAGACCGCATTCCATTCTCTTCCTCTCCCCCCTCTTCTTTTCCTAACATAGATGGACTCGTCCATCTGAACTGCCAAATCGCTGTCCGTGGTGCTGACGTTAAGAAAAAAACGCAACTTTTTTCAAATTTTCTTGCTGTGGATTTTACACCTGATGATAATTGCTTGTGTTGCAGTCGAAACGTCGTGATAATTTTATTGTTTTATATTTGTATTATTTTATTGTTTCCCTTCTACGTGACTTTACCGAAAGAACCAAGAATATGAATCCCTGCAGTCACAAAAGCTTTAAATAAAAAAATGATGAGAGCCGCTTCGTTGAGCTATCATTTGTCCTCGGGTGGCTTCTGAAAGAAGAAGCTCACAGCTGAGTGGGCTTTGCCTGGTGAACTAAAATAGTTTCGTTTTATTTGTGTATATATATATTATCATGGGACCTTCTTTGCCAGTACCAAAATACATGATTAGGTTTTCCCCTTATTTCTGGCAATAAAACAGGTGTGCAGATGTTAAAACACCAAACTGAAACCTTTTACAAGGAATCATGTGCAAACAAAAAACATACTCTGATAATATATGCATTGTCTTTGAAACTGATTGGTCCACACCAGAGACAGCTTTCTTTTGAGCCAAGCCTCAAACGGTGTTAGACCAGAGGACGCCAAAAATCTGTTTCAAGGAAAATACATATATTTATCAGAGTATGTTTTTTGTTTACATTCTGACCACAAGTATTGTGGTTGATGCATACATGATTCCTTGTTAAAGGTTTCAGTTTGGTGTTTTAACATCTTAACACCTGTTTGTTGCCAGAGTAAAGGGGAAAAGCTATTCTTATATTTTTTTATTGGTCAAATTACCTTTCCTATACTTTGCACTCCTATCGTGTTTTTGTTTTGTTTGTTGTAATGTTCTGACCACGTGGCCCTACTGGATATTTGTGATAGAAAGAGCTTCATAGCTCATCGGATTCTGCCGGTATAAAAACGTATATTCTCATTTCGAAAATGAGCCCCCGATGATCTCGAATGCCCTTTAAATTTGCCCATTGTGCAACCTTAAAGCCGCATTGCACGCTTTGCTCCTCTTTGCCTTGATCATAGCCACATTTGTTTTGGCAATTCGATAAAGCGCCCTGAATTAAATGCTTGGAATACATTAATTTCTTACAGTGCTGCGTATCAACTAACAAGTGAGTGGGTGCAACTAATCTCAACCGAACGGTGCAAATGAAACACCACCATGATCTGGAATTAATTGCACAATCATTTACAGGTCAGAATTACAACCAAACGTGTTTTTAATATATAACAAATAAGAGCGTATTTTGCCATCCTTTTATTTTTCAGAGCCAACACAACTCATAGTTCATCTTCATCATCAGCCATGAAGAATCCACAGTTGGATGAAAGCCTCCCAAAACTTGGATGTAAAATAAGAAATCAAATTCTCCGCCTTCATCATAAACAGTTACATGCAACAGAGAGCATTGCAAGGCTGCAGCTTTTCCGTTACTTTATTCACAAGTGTACAAAAACAGAACTTAAGTACATCCTCTAACCCCATGTCTTTTATACTCCTCACATCTCTCAATGTAACTCCGAGCATGCGTCTCTCCTCTTTGCCTCTTCACACACACGTTTCCATTTCAACGTTGTTGCCTGCACAAAGACCGCGCGTTTTCTCTCAGCAGACTGCACCCACGACACGACAAACTTTTGTGTTGAGACGCCACCAATTCCCCGCCACCTGCTGTCTCCGTTCGCCTGTTCCTTTCGGTGCAGTGGTCCTGCGTCAGGAAATTAATTTCAGGTTTTACGCACGCGCGCACGTCGGTAAATTCCTACAGGTACAGCTGTCGTAACACATTTAAATCATTGGGCGAATGCGACGAGGAAACCACACTGGCCTAATTAGCGTTGATGGTCCTAAATTCCCGTCTCTGTCCACACCTTGTCACGGCAAATATTCCCGACAGATGGCACACATTTACTGATGTTTAATTAATAAATGTGAAAACACACTCACGTTACGAATGAAAACGTAGTGCCGTGAAGCGCCCATGCCGTTTTATGGATGATATATGTGGATAATGTTTTTTAATGCAGCCGTAAAAAGCGGAAATGTTTCTATGACGGTAAATATTCTGTCAAAGCACCGCAAACCTCGCGTCCTGTTATATGTTAATTAAACGCTCTGCTGCTCTGCGAGACATTTGCCGTTAGTAGCGTTGAAAGGAGCACATGGCAGAAATGTTGAAACAAAGCTTCGAGGTGTTTCCTATCAATTGCAACTTTAGTTTGAGAATCGTAGACTCCGTGATGAATAATATACACGCAATTTGTCAATCGTTTGCTGGATGAATGCCTCCCAGTGCCGTGTTGGCCATCCTGTTGGTGTTTGACCACACTTCACCGCGCTGGAGAGGGCATACTAGTGAAGGGAGGGACCCAGAAGTGGTTTATACAGGGTGCTTTAAAAAAATGTTAACACCAATATGGAACAATCGTTTTTAATAGAAAAATAACCGATAATACACTGTAATATGATAACAAATGTAATGTTAACAGCTTCAAAAAGTCAAAGAGTCTCCACGTGTTCGCCATCATTGTCAACACGTGCCTGGAATCTCCTCCAGGTGGTCTCCAGAGCCCGGAGGCACATTTCTCGTGGTATTGTTGCAAATTGTCGGAAGTGTTAACATTGTTTTGAAGCACCCTGTGCATCACTTGCCATCATCGGCGTAGTTTGACTTCTATATTTTGGGGGGGGGATGGGGGGCAGGGCTTTGCTTTGTCTCGCACATTAGGAATATTGAGTGCATATAATGAATGAACTAATTCAGCAATTAATTAATGTTTATTATTTCTTGTAAACCGATGAAAGTAAATTAATAAAGGTGTCCAGTTTGGGGGGGTATTGCCCCCCCTCGGGCCCCCCCCCCGGGCCCCCCCCCCCGCCCCCCCCCCCCCCCCTCCTCCAATTCCACCCATGCTATGACTCAGATCGCCGGGTTCATAGCGTGGCAAATACTGAGAGGGTAATGCCATGTGGGGAAACCGCCTCCGGCGATGTTATTCACCTGCCAACCCGCGTCTGAGTCCTGCGCACGGCTAAGATCGGCGGCGAGGTGGCATTTGAACCGGTCCAGGTCCTCCCAACCTCGCCAACCCGCACTGCGCCCAGCGTGGTGAAGTATGGTCAAATAACTCCCGTGGGGAGGCCGTCATCCGGCGGTCTCTTGACAAAGGGCTTGAAATCATTGTTGTTGTAATTTGTGTCACGTAATACTATGCAAGTAATTACGCAAGGGCATGGAATGGGCTTGGTTGACAAGATTTCCCAGTTTGCTGTACTGCTCGAAAACCATTACCGTATTTCTTGTGCAATTAGGTCAATCCTTGTGCAAAGCAGCGGGCACAATGGTGCCTGGTTGTAGCAATAATTAGGTGTGACCTGATTAATCAATTGGGCCCATTGTGTGCGAGTTTTTTGTGGCTGGGACTGCCTTAATTGCATGACACTGGTACAGCCAATAGGGCGAATTGGCTCCCATGTAACTGACAGCAGGCGATGACTGCGGTTTACTATATTACAGTCGACTCAAGCCTCCGTCTCAGAAGACGCTTCTACTTTATTTCATTGCGATGAGCATTCCCGAAATGATACGAGTGTTCGCATGGTATGAGCCACGATAATTGTATTGTCCGTTTATATAAATATTGTTATACCGTGATTATCTTTCGTAACTCGTGTTCTTATTTCATATACATATAATCAAAGTTGTAAATGAATTGCTATGAAACGTGACATTTCTTTATTTGAAATATGTTCAAGGCATATTTGACAAGGCAATTAATGTTACATCATCATATTCATAATATATCTGGTAATATTTTTTTATATTTGAAGCGTAACGAATATCTTACGAAGTGCATTTTCAGCATTTCATGTCTAAACATTTACGGGTTATAAACTATCTCACCAAGATTATGCTTCTGCAACTGTAGTGATTACATTCTTTTCCCAACCGCCATAATGAATTGTTCTTAAGGATAATCATTTCAGATGGTAAAGTTTGAATGATTAGAAAACTTATGACAGGCTTTATGTTGAATTAAATTACATTGAAGAACTATTTAGGTCTCACATTAACATCACTAGACCCAGCCACGTCTTTATGGTATTGCGTTATCTGGGGTCAGCAGAGCATGGACCACTCTTCAACTTATCTGGCCGCTGTTAAAAATCCAGTTACCCGTGGTTTTGGCTGACAGAGTCTTTTTGTTCCATCATAAAATCACTCCCAATAAACTACGAAAGTTTGCCTCTTACTTAAGTTACTTGTGTTGCAGACAATCCTAGCAGTGCATTTTTTCCGTCTCCCCTTCTGTTATTACAAATGTACGAAGCATTAAAACATGATGTGTCAAGTGAACATTTGGTCGGTGGGCTGATCTGTGAGCGGTCGGGTGAAATGTGGAAGAGAGGACCAAAATACCATCTACAGGTGCTCCCGAGCGCTCCATTCGGTGGAAGATCGTCCACCAGCAGTGAAAAATCGCGTGATGAAGCTGGTTCCAATCACCGGCGAAACTTCCGTACTCAAAGAGATTGCTCTAACAAAGTACGTGCATTCTCCACCAACGAATTGGCACGTTTTATTTATTTACGTGACGAACCTTACTGATTGGCTGCCGGGTGGTGGCGGGTTAACGACACATTTACATTTACGCGATCTCGCCCAAAAAAACTACTTAATTATTAATGATATTGGTCGCGAAAGCCTACTGCGTGTTAAACCGTTGAGTGTTTTTGATTGTTAATTTGCAGGGCCGCCCCTTCATGTTTACGAAGGGAAAACAGTAGAATTCAACGGGCACCCAACGCGATTGCTCTTACAAAGTACGTACTGATCTTAAAGGTGCATTGGAAAATTATGATACTCCGACTGATGCTCCTGCTGTTGTGGAGTGACTCATGCAGCCAGCTATGGCTGCAGGGTTTTGGTTATACATGTTGTTTATGTCGTTTATTGTGAAAATTCCGTCACAGTTCCTATGATCACTGTTTCATTGATTTCATGGCTTTATTTTGGTGATTTCGAAAAGTTTTTTGGTTTGGGCATGTTTGTTTGTTGTAGTACGGAGTAAGACTGATGGCCTTAATCTAAGTTGTCTTGTAGTTGTTGTTGGTTGTTTGACTTGCATCCCAATGGGATTTTTGCACACAGTGTTGGTGTACGGTGTTTTTTCTGCAATATTTTGCTGTCTTTTCTTGGATTTTCTGTTTGCACTTAGTTACATATTCACTTTAAGATGTTTTCTTGTTCATGTTTTTGTTTTTTGTTTGTTGCGGTTGCACCCGATTCAAGAGCCGAATGGCTCACAGGGCTACACCTAATAAATGAACTTGAACTTTAACTACACGTCCATCGTTACGTCGGGTGAAGTACTCCAAGGTTTGCCGATGGCGCAACTTATTGTGCAGTTGTCATCACGGTGCACGGGCAGATAGCCCGTAGTCGGTGTCCGCTGCACATGTCAAGTAATTTCCACTTTCCTCTCTGTCTTGCAGTCTCACTACGCTCAAGTTCGTGGCCACGTCTGTCTGGCACCAATCTCTTGTGTCGTCGTCGTCAAGCCATGGTCTGTTATGTCTTCCACTCTTTCCGGTTCCTTCCTCCGCATTGCAGTAAAACTCTCGTTACCCGTGCTATTGCGTTATCTGTGGTTATCAGAGCATGGACCTCTCTTCAAGTTATCTGGCCGCTGTTAAAAATCCAGTTGTCCGTGGTTTTGGCTGACAGAGTCGTTTTGTTCCATCACAAAAGCACTCCCAATAAACTACGAAATTTTGCCTCTTAAGTTACCTGTGTTGCAGACAATCCTAGCAGGGCCTTTTTTTTCGTCTCCCCTTCTGTTATTACAAATGTACAAAGCATTAAAACATGATGTGTCAAGTGAGCACCAGAATTAGTAAATGTTTAAACACTGCAAGCGTTGCTATAAGGGAGCCAATTCCATTCGCTATCAGCGTGGGCCTTTCATTAATTTATGCTCCCACTGGTAAATTCACTGCGTTGCTCGCGTGCTCAGAGCCTCAGCGCTACAAGGGTGATCGATTCGTTTCCGTGAGCTCCGAGCGCTGAATTGTTTATGACTTCGGGGCAAAAATAAGGGTGCACACATTTAACTTGCCAGAGCCGAGATCATGCAACTAACGTTCGACCTCTTCTTGATGAAAAGCTGTCCATAATGCTATTAACTATATTTATATCAGGAGGTCAGTTTATTTTCTTTAAAGAGAGGTGGTAGCTATGATGGTGATATCGTTATGAATTCAGCCCTTTTCACACACACAGACTGTTGGGGCAAGTGCTGTTAGCGAACACCTATTAAGGCCGGCACGGTACACGAGGGGTGAGTGGCCAACACCACGCCCGACCGCCTTTATCTCCCTAGTGGCCATGTTTTTTTTTTATACACCACACTAGGTACTCATTTGAGGCTGAGTCGACCTAGGGGAAACCCAGGGCCGGATTCAGATAATCGTCACTGGTGTTGGTTGCGGTAAGCGGGAATCGAACTCGGGTTGCCGGGTTCGTAGCGCAGCGTGCTAAACGTTTCACTACATCTCCCTACAACATACATACACAAACAAACATACACACACGCACACAACATACTTACGTGCATATGACATGGGGGAGGGGAGGCCTTTGCCCACCAGCAGGGAACTTGCAGATTGACAACAACAACAACAACAATTTAAAACAAGATTGCGAGTTTCCCCCCCCCCTCCTAGTGTTGCCCTGAGGCTGTGCCAATTTGTCTCCGAGGTGCAGGGAGAGAGCAGATCAGCATGGACCCCGACGACATACACGGCAGCAGCAGGCAATGATGGCCAGACTCCTGATGAGTCCCATTAACAGTGAAACCGGTGTACAGCTGTCTCATTGTGCTGCTCCTGAGATATAAGTGGAAGCCTTCACAGGCTTCATGTGGAAAGGGCACAAGAAATGTGATGTGATCTTGACATGCTGCGATTCCCTGTGTTATACTTTGCTCTTCACCGATTTGCATGTGCGCATTAACATTGCAATGTGTTTGCAATGTAATTTCCCCTTTAATTTTGCTGATGGTCACCGGAGCGTAAAAACTCGTGTGAAATTTTAAGAGATTAAAATATATCGTTAGTATTGCATTTCTTTTTTTACCGTAGTGTTGAATGATTCATATATAACTGCTCGTCTAATAATTACACCTGTTCATAGCACCCTAGGTGACTGTCTAAAGGTCATTTGCTGGTTGAATAATCTAATTACGGACGAGCGTACTCACTAACATGTTTAATGTTGACTATACACAGGCACTAACCCACGTTTGACCTTACAGACTGCATGGGTAAGTTCTGTATGTCGCGAGCGACACACACAAAGACCCTCCCGTATAGCCTTTAACAGACTGTTGGGGCAAGTGCTGTTAGCGAGCACCTATTAAGGCCGGCACGGCACACGATGGGGTGGGTGGCCAGCACCACGCCCAACCACCTTTGCATCCCCAGTGCTGAGGCGTACACACAACGCCATGTGCTCATTTAAGGCTGAGTCGACCAAGGGCAGGCTCAGGATGTGTTTGAGACTCCACCGGCCGTTTTAGTCAGCCCCGGGCCTGGAATCGACCTCAGGTGGTTGGTTTTCATCACCCAGTCCGTGAACCCGTTGCACCACAAGTAAAACCGACACACGCGCACACAAAGCACACGCAAGGTACTGATTGGCCAACTCGTACGGCCGTACCAACGTGCGCCCCCCCCTCTCCCCTCCCCCCGTATGTACGGCAGGATTTATCCCAACGCGATGCCACCAAATGTCACCATCAGGGGAACGCCGCGACGCCGGTGCGGAGGTTCACCTGTCCCCGGGAAGCCATCGGTAAAGCCTGCGGGCGGTCGAGTCAACAACATCCTCCGGAGCAGAGCGCCGCAACTAGGCCTCGGCAAGGTAAGGTAATTGTACCCTTTTTACCGGGTAAAAGGGTAAAGGGTAAAGGTGTCGACATGCCAAAGGGTAAGGGTAAAGGGTAGGGTAAAAGGTAGGCTCGTTGCGTGTTACCGTTTACCTTACCTGCTAAAGGGTAAAAGGTAGGGTAGAGTGATCGTATTGTGCTAAGGTAAAAGGTAGGGTAAAGGTAGGCTCGTTGTTTTTACACTTTTACCTTACCTTGCCGAGGCCTAGCCGCAACCCTCGCACGATTCAAAAGCGGGGAACGGTGGCGGCGACGGCGGGGGAGGGGAGTGGAGCATCGATGGTTTAGAATTCACGAGTGTCAGCCCACCGCTCATTGGACTCATCCGGCCTCGAAACATTGTGGACGCACCAGAAGCAAAAGCAGATTTCTTTTTTTTTCACGGCTTCCCTTTTCTCCTTTTTGGATTTTCCTCCCTTTGCCCCAAGCTTGCATTTGGCGTTGGCCCAAATCGGCATGCGTTTGTGTGCTTGTGCAATTTGTACTTGACGTTAAGCGAAGTTCTCACGTTTTTTTGGTTTGCGCTCATATCGGTTTCTTTCTGGTATTGTTTGTCGTTGTAGCTTGCTGACCCGCCCCTGGTGAACATCTTTAAAGAAAAAAAAAAGAGAGAGAAAGAGCTTTATAGCTCATCGGATTCCTCCAGTTTTAATGAATATTCCGATTCAGATTTTCGATGCATGCCCACACACACACACAGTCAAAGGTCACCCGTATAGCCTTTATAGGTTGTTGGGGCAAGTCCTGTTTGTGAGCACCTGTTATGCACAGCAGTGGGGGGGGGGGGGGGGGGGGGCAACACTGCCGTTGTCTTGGTTGCCAAAAATAACCACAGTGATCTCCTGCTGCTCAAATGCGCCAGTGGTGGAAATTCCCCATTCCTATGGTGGGGGCGAGTCCACTCATCGGACCACCACTGTCGACTTGCCCAGATGTGGTGCTCGTGGTATTGTCCTCGGTGGGGTGTCGTGCCCCGATTAAACCTCGGGCCTGGATATGATCCGATCACCGTACCACTGATCCACCCAGCCGAAAAGTGTGTACATACACACATACATTTACATTTCACATATAATAGGACACAAGTTGTGTGTATATATAAGGAAGCATAATGTTCTTTTAAAAAGTTAACGGAATAAGTTAAAGTTGGGTTTATCTAAATGCAAAGCACTTGCAGATATTATTTAAGCATGTTTCTTGCCAAATAAAACACTGATAAATGGAACGAGGAGTTCTGCAATACCACGCTTAATGTTCCATGCCTCTTTGTGCATGGCCAGATAAAAAAAAATACATTCCTTGCATTGAAAAATGCATTTACATAGGAGAAGCCTCCAATTCTTGACCCTTTTCAATAAGAATAAACAGCAGAGCAACTGAATAAAAAATGACGTGCAAAGTTTTCATGCATGCAGCCCCAGCATAGCAATGAATTGCATGGTCTCTTGTGTTTATCACAATCCAGGTCTCGGGCACTCCAGTGTGCTTGGCTCTGCCCCTCCTCACCCCAAGGGCGTTTCCCGTGACCTTCAGATTCGTACGTCTCATTGTGAGGGTCCGGGCAAGAAGATGCCTTACCCACCGTCCACCCCCGTCATATAACTGCAGCTCTCGGTACGCTCACTCCACTACACTCACCCATACCACACAAGGACAAATATATGCCTCGAGCCTTAGCATACTGTTAGAGCAAGTGCTATTATGTATGTGTGTGTGTCGACCTAGGGGAGGCCCAGGAGCGGTTCAGATAATCGTCACTGGTGTCGGCCGTGAGCGGGACTCGAACTCCAGTGGCCGGGTTCGTAGCGACACGTGCTAACAGTTACGTATGTATGTAGAACTTCTTTCGCACCGTACGTAGCCGGCCGTGCTAATCGGAGGTGCGGGGAAGGACAACAAATTAAACACAAAAGGCAGTTCTAATGAAACTGGGTTTCAATCTAGATGATTTAAAAGTGCATAGCTCCAGTGGCTTCCCAATATTAGAAGGGAGAGCGTTCCAGACGGCCGCAGAAGCGCATCTGAAAGCGCGCGATGCGGTGACCGTATCGGTTCGATGTCCAGCCAAAAGCCACAGCGAGGATGAGCGGAGTTCGCGTGGTGGTTTATGCTCCTTGACGACATCAGCAAGGCATTGTGGTTTATTTCTGGCAAGTACTTTGTGTGTAGTTGAGTGCGACCTTATAATGTATTCGTTTGGCAACCGGAGAATATACGAAGACTTACACGGTACACGAGGGGGTGGTGTGGCTAGCACCACGCCCGGCCGCCTTTGTCTCTCTCGTGGTGATGTTTGCACACCAAACCAGACATTATTTTTGGGGATGAGTTGACCCAGCACCGGTTCAGATATTTGCACACTGATGTTGGCCATGAGCAGGAATGCAACTTGGGTGGCTGAGTTCTTAGCTCAGTGCGCTAATCACCACGCAAATGATCCCAGTGTAACAGGCCGTAGTGTACCCCCAGGCCGTAGTATACCCGGGGTTAAAACGGCCTAGGCTAGATTATACCCAGGTATATTATGGCCTAGGCCAAATTATGCCCCTCTAGGCCAAATCATACCCTCATGATAGTGTAGGACTCGTACTTTCTGCTCTCTTTATTTTCCGCTTAAGAGTCCACCTCCGCCGCGCCACCGCTCCGCGTCTCTCCGTGCCCTCACTCCGCTCCGCGTCGCTCCGCGTCTCTCTCTCTCCGCGCCGCGTCTCCTACGCGTCTCTCTCTCTCCGCGCCACGTCTCCTCCGCGTCTCTCTCTCTCCGTCGCTAGGTCTGTCGTCTCCACTGCTACTCTACGCTGCATCCTTCCAATGCATGGCTACCCTTTGTTCACTCACTGCGTTCTCGCTATTACTGTCTCGCTATACTCTACTCCGTCTGTCGCCGCTAACCCACTCTCTCTCTGCTCTAATACCGTTACCGCCTGCTCTGCGATTCCCCGGGCACCGTCGCTGCAGCTCCATCCAAGACGCCGACCAGGACAAGATTCCCTTCTCTCCGTCGCGCTGTGGCTTATATCCCCACACCAATTAATCCCCATTAATTATCTCAACCCCCCGCTTATCACTCGCCCCCTGGCCCCCGGTGTCACGTGACCCTGTTGTTGCCGCCAGAGCGACGCCAGCTAATAACCAATTTCCCTCTTAGCCAATCGCTGGCCTGTATCCCCCCCCCCGGCTACCCTGAACACCTGTCTCAACACTTAACGAGCCTCTCACCTAATGCCACAACAACAACCGTGTCCTCACATACACCCCACTGTACTCTGCTCGCTTGCATAGCAACAGCGCGAGAGAATGCGTGGCGCGCTATAACTCAAGTCCTACAATAGTAATAGTGTTGAGCGATATACACATGAATGACGAAATTTTTCCAATATTTTGTTTAAAACTGTAAACACATAGACTTTGATTGCTTCAAACAGAAAAACTTGAATAATAACCCTAACCCTATCCCTAACCTTAACCCTATCTCCAACCCTAACCCTATACATAACCCTAAAATGCTTCAATTGATCAAATTGAGATTATTACTTCCATTTATACGCTTTTTATATATCGATTGAAGTTCGTTTGAACTTTCACATGGGGCATATTCTGCCCTGGAGGGGTATGGTCTGGCCCAGTCGAGTTTAAACCCCCGGGGGTATAGTTTAGCCGAGGACACTTTATCCCCCCGGGTATACTCTGGCCTGGGCCAGACTGTACCCGGGTTTAATCGGGGCAGGGGTTAATTTAGCCTGTTACACCGGCACCTGCACCACCCACAATATATACTCACCTTGCTCAGGGGTAGTCCCCTAACTCCCCATCCACTGCATCTGACCACCACAACTCCACCAGAACTTACTCCACACTTATTCTGTCTGAAAAAAATAATATCATCATCAGCAGCAGCCATGGTCTGCATGATGGCCTCCCACAATCGACCGCCATTCTCACATTCCTTTGAAATAATAATGCAACTTGTTCCTGCTCACCAGCTGATTTCATCACTCATTCTCACGGAAGGTTTTTCTTCTCTTTGGCTGCCATGGAGCATCAATCCATCATCCCTTCCAGCGATGTGTTCTGCCCAGGGCCCACTATTCTTACGGATCGAATTATGTCTCTCATCTTTGTATGCTCTCCAATCCACGTATTTCTCTTTTTGTTTCTCAATGTAATTACAAACATGAATCTCTCCGTACTGCTTTGCTTGCTTTTCAGTTTTGTTCAATTTTTTGAATTAACGACCGTCTTTCTGAACTATATGTCACCGCAGATTGGCACGCACCGATTTCAAACTTCAATCTTTGTAGGCGCATCGGCACGTTATTTTTCCAGAGCACTACATTTCACTTTGTTGCTGCCTAAATAACCTTATCAATAGAAGAGCCTCTCCAGAGACACCTGAGCCATTTTCCCCATGACTTCCTTTCCTTCTCATCCATAAGATTCAACATATTCATCAATAACATTGCTTTAAAAGGAAAAAAATAGGTGGCATTTCAAAAAAATTTCCTTCATAAAATAATAAATAGAAAGGCCGGAGAAGCAGTGATATGAGTTTGAAACTGCCCTTTACCCCATGGGACCTGGTAATCAGAATCTTTATTTATCCTGGAAAAATTGGATGAACTATGAAGCTCTTATTTTCAGAGATGTCCACAGGGTCATAAAGTTAGAACAACAACAACTTGAATGAATTAAACAAAAAAAGGTTCCTCATTGAGAGTTTTTTAATTGGTATATGAAAAGTTACATCTTAATACATATTCGGTAGCTCACACATAACTTCATATTCAAAAGTGTACGACTAAATAAAACACATTTGTACTAAAAATCTAATTGTTAAATGTTGCTGCCACATTCCATTTTGTACAGTCCTGTTGGAGTGAGCTCAACAAAATCTATAATTGGCATAATGCACTTAGTGGCGCAAGCCAGATATTTCCTGCGGACAGGGACCAGCCCACACTTTAGGATGTTACTCATGCTCTGAAGCCATTCCTCCTGGCTTGCACTCCTACGAGTGACCTCCCCCGCCTGGTAAAAGTGCCACTTTGCCCGCATCCCCAAACAAAACCTCTACAGTCTCCGATGTGTTTTTCGGGGTGAAATTGCGTCTTGCTCGGCACGATGTCCGACGTTTCGCTGCAGACATCGTGCCGAACAGCACGCGGTAGAATCCAACACACATAATGGATGGCTACACAGGACAACCAAGAAAACCTACGCAGTGGCAAACTTAAAATCGTATACTATGAACTCCAATCAATCCAATTGACATCTCCCTCCACCCTCAAACTCTCCATCATCTTCCGACGAGCTCCAAGATCCTCCACAGACTCAAAAACCTCACCTGCCTCGCCCGTCTCATTTCACTCCACTTCCCTCCATATGCTCATTCTGGCATGACACCAATCAAGCATTTATTTTATTTGTACAGATGAGAACCCTAGAGATCAGGACGAGTCTGGTTCGCAAGAGTGATCCGTGTCACATAAATGACAAAAGCCCAAAAAAACACAACATTAAATAAAGTAAAAACTTTATTTGAAGCTTTCGTGACTGCAGGAATTACTCTTTCTCTCCCCCGGCCGCTTCGGGGTGGATTTCCACACAACTCTCTCAAAAATTTACCAGTATTGCTGGGTCTCTCTCTCCTCCTGCCGCCGCGAGGTGGATTTCCACACAACTCACTCATTGACATGCTAATTTCTCTGCTCCAGCAGACCCACCTCTCTTTCTGCCCCCCCCCCTCTCTCTATTTAAGGCCGCGACACAGAGGCATTGGGTCTCTGTGTGTCTCTGTGTTGTCTCTCTCTGCTTGTGTGTCTGTCTGTGTGTCTCCGTGTCTGTGTTTTGTCTCTCTCTCAAATTTAGTTCTACCTGATGACGATTGCTTGTGTTGCAATCGAAACGTCGAATTCTATTATTTAATGTATTTTATTTCCACGTTACTTTACCGAAAGAGCCAAAGAGTAATTAAATAAAGTACAATGAAGGAAAAAATAAATCCGAGCAAAATCAACCACGTTTAATACGTTTTAGTAGGCTTTCGCGACCAATAATATGCACAATAGAGGTTTTTTGGGGGGTTAGATCGCATAAATATAAATGTGTCGTTAAACCCACCACCAACCCGTACACAGTCCATTTGTAAGCTTTGTCATGTAAACAAAACACGCCAATTCGTTACGAGTTCATCACACCCGGTTGTGTGTTGGAGAGTTAAACCCCGCAATGTTAAATGTTGGAAAAACAACCGAATAGAAATCGGCGTAAAAAAAAACCCAACAACTTGCGTTACGCAAAAGAAGAAGAAAGAGAAAAATCGGAAATACTGCACGGACGATAAATTAACGAAGCCTTCCGTCATAGCTGCCAGTCAACTCAATGGGAAGACGGCTCGCTTCTGGGTTGCTGCTCTCATTGCGGTGGAGTTTACCCCCCCCCCCCCGGCCATCCACACTCTGAAACCCCTCGGCTGTTAAAGTCTCGGCCCAAGTCTCTCCTCCTTCTCTTTTCTTCCGCCTGGTGGCTGACTCTACCCTGTGAAGTGTCTCCATTTGCACTTCTATCGTGATGTCACCTCAACTCCTCTCTCTATCTCTGTCTCTCCCTGGCCTGTAGCATATTACCTCTCCCTCCACGTCTCTCTCCTCTCTCTCTCTCTCTCCCTGCTCTAAAGGAATACTCAACGAGCCACCGCTTCTTCAAACTGTCCAGGTGTGTACGTTGTTCCATTTGCATCTTGAGACGTGGTTCCCCACTTAGGCACTTTGTAAATCAAGGTCGCATTTGTTGTGTACTGCAACGAACAATTGCAGACCATCATATCTCACTTGATCATGAAGAGAATACAACATTGGCTTGATATATATGGTTCATATATATGTCAATTGTGCTCTACGATGAAATATAGTGTCATAATATACAGCACTGTATGAATATAAAAGCATGTTTTACGATTTTTTTTTTAATTGGGCAGCGATTGAAGTCAATTGGGAAAATTTGTTCCGACTTTTCGCTGCAGTCCTAACCGCGCAGCTATTTATAGCTGCGTTTTCGACGATTCCAAAAGGGAAACCAGCCTCTTGCTGGATTTAATTCTGGCGCTATTTGACTTCAGCGTAAGTAAGATGTCAAAGTGCTGCATTACGACTAAAAGGGGCATCCATCCTTTTAGAGTAAAACAACTGTCTCGAACAACCAGTTTGATAAACAAATGAATATAATTGCTGGAAGGACACATATTGGAAAACGTGTTATACTATGCACTGTATAGTCATATACCTACGGTAATTATTGAACGTGTAGCTGGGATCAAATTATGAAATAACGAGACTAGCGACAGCACCAACACACTCATGTGACTCAAGAAGAGAGCTTACAATCAGTGGAGTACGCTCGTTAAGTTGTGAGCAGCAGATAGGCACAGGTATTCAACATACAGCTGTGCTTGATCCATGCTTGATCCATGCTCGAACACATAGGCACAGGTGTTCAAAATATCATACCCATTACTCCATATATGGGCCTAAAGCATGAACATAATTTACTATTCATTCTGTCCCGGATTCATTTTATCCTGTTACAGCGCGTTTGTACTTCATGCCTCCCAACTGGTACTGACCGGTTGCAGCCTAATTGAGAGGCGACTCGCAGCAGCAATGGCCCCACACTTAGGATGGGCCGTAGCCCCATCGTTACACTGCTTGTCTGTGTTGGCCAGCGATGCAATGAATGACACCCGAATTTGAAAGTTTTAACGGAGGGCAGTGGGCAGCCTCGGTTCTTTCACTAGGGGCGTTGGGTCGCCGCCCCACCAGGCACCTGGAGATGAGAACTGATTTTTCTAATAAAAAAAATACTTTTCTATCAATTGTTTTGTTGTGTTTAATTATTTTTAAATATAATGATTCTTTTAACGTGAATCGCCTAATTAAGATAACATTTTAAGTTGTTCGTATTAGAAACCGCTGCGACACCACAGTCTGATTTGTGCCCCGGGGAGATCTCTGGTCGGCTGAGTAGGCGTCCGAGTGAGAGATTTCCCCGTTCATTCGTTGCGATTCGCTTTAAGCCACGTCGTTTGAGACCCATTTAGGGCGGTGAAAAAGGACGCCCTTGGCTGTAATCAGACGATGTCACAACGCTAGGTTGCACTGTGCAAGTGTAGCAGGTCACGGCCTACACGCTCTAGGAGAAAACAACAGCAATGGCGATGGCAGCAGGTGCAGCAAACGAAGAATTAGCAACGAACACAGCGGAGTCACTCCTAAATATTCCATTTGAAAGGATTTGTTGAGTCTTGTCAGCTAATCTTTCATTGTTCTTTAGGCTTTTGGCAGTGTCAAAGGGGTTGTGTAGTGTGAACTTGAGGGTCATGGGGGCAGCATTTGAGTGCTTTGTAGTTTTGTTTCGTATTGTTTATAAATGCCTACCGTTGGAAGATAAGACAGTGAAATCACTTTCACGGGAAGGCCAATAACACGACGCCATTTTTCTTAATCATATTTTCAGAGCTCACTCACAACAGCCCCACCTAGTGAAAAGGTCACGAGTCGCCACTGGTAGTAAGCCTTCTCTCAGACCCCTCCCTGCCACCCAGTAGCAGACAGTTGCATCGCGAAGTCATCAGAATGTGCGATGGTTTGGGGGAGACCTTCCTCCAACATTGGATAGAGCAAGTTGGCAGTGAACTGGTTATGCTGAAATCTTGATCAACTAGATACAGCAGCTGTGGTTTTGCAGCTGTCTAAATTGACCATGAAATGTTTGCCACGCAGCGATTTAGGATAGTCTGCTGTTGTTGTTGCACAGTATTTTTTTCCAACGTCATTTTGTCTTTTGATAATTAAGTATATATATGCGTAAGAAAATATTTTGCTCTCTATTGCCTATAACAGTGTGACAGATTGCACTTCATGTAATGCCTTTCCACCCTATATTACATTGGGAGTGCATTTCAAAGAAAGGGGGGAAATGGTCCGACATTATATTATCTACGAATACATTTCGTTCGAGAATTGTTTTTTTTTAACCCGTATTGAACGCAACTCGAAAAAAAATTCGGCAAAGAACAAAGATTGTCAATGCACACACTTTTATTTGCAGTGAAAAGTAGAATATACATTATTTTGACCCCGGAATTAAGCAAATTTGGTGTGCTCCAATAAAAGTGGGTGGCTTGCGTGAAGAAAATGTAGTTACAAACACGATTAGGATCGCGAAATCTCCAATTGTCACGTGAGGCGAGTCTGTGTAGAAAATTTCAGCTCGTTAGGCTTCGTAGACCCGAAGATATTAAGCCTCAAAGATTCCAACGAATATAAGCAGACAACACGGCAAGTTCAATGAAATTGTTAGCGATTTTCATCACGTGGTGCAAACGGGTCGGCCCCCCAAACACTCGCTGGACTTGCAACCCGTCCACACAGCCAACAATAACACCTGCGCACGCGCTGATGTTGCCGCTCCGTCACGCGAAATATTACACGCGCAATTGTGTGCACATATGAGGACCTTGCAAATCCACATGAGTCAATGGGCCGATGCATCACGGTTCCACCGGCAAGGAAATACGCACAAAAGTGAATTCCCACGTTAGTGGTGACGCGCTTAGTGTAAGCGAACACGTAATTGCGTTTCCCGCAGGTTCAATCAACCCGGTGCGGAAGTTTTAAACGACGGTGCAAGGTTCTTAGACACCCCCACCTCACCTCACCTCTCGCCTTCTGCCCACCTCAGTCGCTCAAATGGGTTCGCATCGAGGTCACGTGTGGTGGGGTAAACGTGAACGCTCCCGCCTCCTCCGAGACATCTGACCACACGGGGCTTCCTGCGGCACCTCCGATTGGCGCGGTTGGCTGCGTGCGGTGCGAAAGAAGTTCAACGTACATACATACATATCAGCGGCGGCACAAACAAACAATTGCGGCGCTGCGCCTTTGCCTGTGGCACATTGTGCTCTAACATCACCACTCGTTTGATGAAACTGTGGAAACAATGAGAGAAATGAATCGACGTCCAAAAAAAATTAAATTTCTCCCTTATTTAATAATCACAATGCAGCTAAAAATACGTTGCAAGGAGACGAACCATAGCTGATGATGGATGCTCCCCGTAAAGGAGTGCAGATACGGACGTGTGAAGTGTCACACGGGTGCAAGCCTCAATCACGGCTCCAATCAGTGGCGATTATCTGAACCAGTGCCCAGTGACCGACATGCCATGAGCAGGCCGTTATCCATCAGTGGATCGACAGTTGGCATTGCAAGAATATCTTCTTGGTTCTTTCGGTAGTCACGTAGAAGGGAAGTAATAAAATAATAAAAATAAAACATAATAAAATAATTCTCACGACGTTTCGACCACAACGCAAGCAACCAGGTCTGTCGAGGCGACACTGTCGCCTCGACAGACCTGGTTTT